>CVMT01000004.1:1366259-1432422 GCA_000985935.1 Talaromyces islandicus | reverse complement strand
AAAAAAAAAAAAAAAAAAAAAAAAAAAAGGAGGGCCATACGCCGACACTGCTCCGTGTAGAGTTTCTTATCGATAACGCCGGCTGCTTATCGTCATCGCTATCGCTATCGCCCCGCCTTCCCAACAAGCAGCATGCCTCGGTCAACTTCATCTTTTTCGATGATTGATATTCCTCACCGGTCGTGACAGTATCTTCTTGGGATGTCAGAAAATTCTGCCCTCGTGGAAAGCTCTACGAAGGTACTTCTTTAGCGCCGGTATGCGCACAAGCCTCAGGCAGGTCTGCAACTATCTCCCCCAACCAATACGTCAACAAAATTAACATGCAGGTACAGGCGCTGTTAAAGGAATCGAAATAGCCGAGCAAGAGAGGTGAGCAGGAATGGCCAGCCTCATCTCTCAATTATTTTCTTCTAGATCATCCTCGTCAATCCGAGTACCGATTGGCAAAGTCTACGACGTAGAGGACGCCGTCGAGAAGCCAGCAAGGTCGCTAAAACACCTGTTGAAACTAAACCATGCAGAGCATGCTCTTCATTCCAATACAAGCAGATCGGACTTTATTGTATCGTACAACAATGTAGATCATGTATGAGATCCCTTTTCTTCTTTGACTGACTAGGTTTCATTCTAATTGAATGAGTCGTAGCTCCTGATATCTGCATTTCTTTTCGGTGCCAACGAAGTTGATCTTAACAACTTGTACGAAAACGAGTCCAGTGGCCTTGAACCGTGGAAAGATTCGCCTGGTGAGGTTGTCGGTCTTGATTGGAATGATTATCTCGGAAAGAAAGAGTTTGTTAATTGTTTACTATGTCTATCCAGCTTCTGCTAACCGCGAATTAGATACCAGCGTGCCTTTCTCGATTTTTTCGAAGATCAACTGGCCGACGAGGGTTATGACTGGAAATCGGTTTTACATAGTTTCCTCTTCACTGGCGAAGAACCATTAGTCAGTTCGATCACAGGCAATTGTATGAACTCACGGTTTCGCTACGATGGTACCTGAATCTAACAGTCATGTAGTAGGGCAACCACTGGTACACCTTGGATACGCCTTGAAGATGTCCAGTCGTGTTATGGTAATGGAAGCCTTGGCCCTTGCGGCCACCTCCTATAATGACAACAACATCAACAAATACTCCGACGACCCTTCATACTTCAAAACCGAACCATCTTACAAAACCTCCTCTATCCTCGAAATCATTGAAAAAGTCCACGCAGACAAAATATTCACCAACAACTCCCTAATGATTCCCGGAGAACATAACCTAGAGACCATCTTTCGTGACCATGAAGCCGCGCTTTTGGATCATTGCAATGCCTGGGCAATTTCAACAAATCCTCTGATGCATTTCCGCGAAAGCCAGGCTGTCGCTGCAGCTCTTTTTGTTGGCACTGGCGAATCGGAGAGCAAACGCGATCTAAACCTCTTACGGCCCCTAGTAATGAGCCATGCCATTCTTGTCATGTTGCCCTCTGTGCCGGATAAATTTCACATTCGCCTCGTACAACAATGGTGGCTCACAACTTTGGCCATTTATATTGCCCAGCTCCGGCCGGAGATAAACCAAGACTCAATTACTTCATATAACATCCAAGGAAAAGACTGGGCGTGGGTTGCCAAACAAGCTATCCACGGTCCACATGCGACCAACGTTCGGTTTGTTGAGGGCCTGCATGCGCTGAAAGAAATTGGGGAAACGTGGAAGGACTCTGAGGATTACTATTTGAAGGCAGCAGTCAAGTTTGTCGACGAATTCAGAGCTTGAGACCGTTTTTCACGGTCAGCAATCAGCCTGCTGTTATTATTTATCCAACATGATGCGAAATTAATCTCCCAAAAATTGGAACATTTATCATTTGAATATTATAAAAGCAAAAACCTATTGAACGCTTTGGTCAAATTGAAATGCTAGATTTCGATCGCTCTATCAAGAAAGTAAATCCCAAAGTTAAAGTCACTCAAACGCTACTGCGTATAACAATAGTAATTCCCAAAGTCTAAACATTGAACGCAATAAACACCGCTTCGTGATTAGAAAACAAACAAGAAACGCTTCAGCTTTGATAAAGCGGGCGCGGCACTTCCAACTTTGTGCCATTCATCCGTAAAAGCATTTGTCAGAAATGAGGACAGGCCTGTAGTTTATATGTCAGCCCAAGAGTTGTAGACCAAAAGTTAAATCCGAGAAGTACTTACGGTCATAAACCATCTTGTGTGCATTATGGAAAAAAATACTATGGTCCGAGTCTGGGAACACATGCACATCGTAGTTCTCAACATTCGCCATATCCAATTTATCAAGTAGCGCTAGTGTGTTTTGGAAATGGACGTTGTCGTCAGAAACTCCGTGCATGACTAGGAATCTGATGTTTTGCGACAACGCCGTCATATTAGAAATCGCTGCGTTCTCGTAACCGTCCGGGTTATTTGCAGGGGTGTGCATGTATCGCTCGGTATAAATCGAGTCGTAAAAGCGCCAGTCCGTGACAGGGGCAACAGCCATGCCATATTGGAATGTTTGGCCGGCATCCTGTTCTAGGGTCTTGAGCGTCATGAATCCTCCATAACTCCAACCCCAAATGGCCATGTGGTTCTCATCCACGTATGACTTTCTGGCCCACGCCTTTGCTGTCTCGATCTGATCGTGGGCTTCCCAGTATCCCAGGTTTCCTCGAACAGCCGTCCTAGCTTTACGTCCAATGAAACCTGTGCCTCTGCCATCCACAGTAACGACAACATATCCCAGGCTCGAAGCAACATACGAGTGGAAGTCGACTGTGAATCTTCTGTCCACCATCTGAGAGTTCGGTCCGCCGTAAAGATAGAAGAGGACAGGATACTTTTTAGCGGGATTGAAATGGGGCGGTCTCCGCTCGACCACTTGCAATGTGAAACCGTCGATGGTGATGTTTTGGTAGATTTCGGCCGGGAGAGCATACTGTTCCACTCTCTTGGAAAGGTCTTTGTTTTCTTCAAGCACCTCTTCATACGCATCTTGGTTACTCGGCGTGTTGATGACTTTTTGCCAGGGCACATGGGGGCCTTCATAGCTGAGCAATGCATAGCCACCACCATGTGAGAATGAAACATCATAATATCCCAATTTCTCTACATTAGTAACGGGTTTGAAGTCGGATCCATCAAGCTTGACACTGTATACATGGCGCTGCGTTGGCGATTCCTTGGTGGCAACAAAATAGACAATGCCATTTTTAAGATCGACTGCAGCAGAAGAATCGACAACCTCCCACTGGCCCGACGTCAAGTGAATAGGCACGGGATTGTCAAAAGGTGTAAAGTAGCCCAAGTGATCATAGCCATCATGGATGATAGTATCGATATAACCATCTTCGGGGCGACCATTCTCAGGGTCTGCTGGCACAAATATCGTGGATTGAATTGGCTCCACCCAGCCGCCATCGGTTTCCTCAACATTGTCAGTTCGAATGGTCTTGCCCGTTCTGGTAGTGACGTCAACAAGTATATTTCGCAAAATATCACTCTCCCGGTTCGTTTCCTTCACGAGAACTTTGCCGTTCGATGCCCACACAACTTCAATGATAAGACGGTCATCGTTTTCAAATCCTCCGGGAACGTCGACAGAAAAGACAGCATTCTTTTCGAGATCATAGAACTCAAGCGTGACGACCGGGTTGGGAGCACCAGCTTTTGGGTATTTGATTTGTCTGACGTCAGGGTACTCTTCAAGTCCGGGAGATGGCGCTTTTCCTGATGGACGGGACATGAAATACTGGACAGGAAATTCGGGGACCATCGACTCATTTGTGCGTAAAAACGCAACATAGTTGCCGTCGTTCGACCACCAAGTTGCACTGTTGCCTTCAAATACTTCTTCTTCGTAAACCCAATCTGGGATACCGTAGAAGAGGTCTTTGTTCCCATCCTTTGTGATTGGCGTGACAGTCTGAGAACTCAACTTCCGTAGATACATATTGTTATCCCGTGTGAAGACGACGGCATCGGACTTTGGAGACCACGACGCAAGTTGTATGATGGCCTCGGGATTCTCCGGGTCAAGAGGCTGGGCAGTCTGGCTCTCAACATCAAAAAGCCAGTAGGTTCCCGTAAACGAATGCCGCCAGTTCTTTTCTTTATCGGCCAATATCAAGACAGTCTTCAGGTCCGAGCTGGGCCATGTCTCAGACGGCGAAAAAGACCTCCCGTTCACAGTTATGCTACCGGAATTCATGAGTATCCGGCTATCGAAACCGTCCACATCTCCCTGGCGACTCCGAATATCTTCTACCCGGAGATATCCCTTCTTTCCCCATACGTCTCGTTCGAGCAATAATCCATCTTCACCGTTCGGACCGGCAATCCAAGAGATAGACTGCCGCCTACTGCTCCAGAAACCCTCCAACACGCTATCCAGGGTAACTGGTTTTCCATAACTCGTTGTTCCCGTCGCAGAATCGGCTTCATGAACAGCTGCCGTGGACGGATCCGATTGCACAGCGTTCCTTTTGTGAATCAGGAAGAAGACTAGTGCAACAAGCCAGACCCCGAGGCACAGAGAGGCAACAGCCCACAATAATTTGGTAGCACGGTTTCCCTTTGATTTCACCTTTGGCGACTGCAGCAACTCTTGGTCCGCCTCAAAGTCTTCTTCATCTTCTTCGAGGTCACGATAAGGAGGTGCCCCGGTCATCTCCGCTGATTTGCGGTACGGGCGCGTATCGGCATTATGGGCGAGGAAGGATCCGTCGGAGGAAAGCGTATCGGTCGAGGCTCGAGACGCTGTCGATTTGCGCGGCCGGCCGGTAAGAGGTACCGACGACTCCTTGTCAACCATCTTCGCGTCACCGATCTGTGCTACCTTGGGCGGCTCGTGTGCTTATCATCAAATCGATCGGTGCAACATCCGGGGTTCGGGATGGCAACTATAAACAGGGTTAGACTGTTATCATAAAGTCGTACCGCAGATCTTAGGTTTGAGAACTCGAGCAATAGCAAGCAAGGGCAATTGCTTGAAGGAGAGGAGGTCGTCCGAGCCGAGTGTCCCCAGATCCGGTGATCGATCGATAAGATAGCGTGATGGAGACAGCGGCTTGGCATGGTCTCCACGCTCCATATGACGGCAGGCATCCACGATTATCCTCTCTCTTTTTCAAGAATTACTTATATTGAAGCTTTAAATATTGATATCTATAACGACATGGTAATTATAAAAAGTTTCGTAGTCTGATTATCATGGATTGGTCATTTTACAGTTAGAATCGATATGATCGATATATCCTCAACTTCAAAACCCTCAGTCAACATTTGTGCGCCAGTCTTGGTAAAACACATCCAGTACTTTTTTTTCCTTTTTGAATCTATCCAGACTCCTGTAAATTACCTCGACAAAGCAATGTCGTCAATTCTAAGAATCATTTTCACCGTCTCTGCCGCAAGCTCAATAGCGCTAGTGCTCACCAGCAGAGGCTGCAGCACATTCTCCTCTGTAATGTTGTCCTTGACACCACCGCTACGAATGCTCACGCCGGCGTTGTGCTCACCTTGAGCGTGTCGGTGGCGGAGGTCGGTCACGACCTTGATCGAGTTCAAGCCTGCGTTCTCGGCAAGAGTAGTCGGGATCACTTCCATAGCGTCTGCGAAAGCTTTCCAGCAGATCGCCTCCGTACCCGACAGCTCACGTGCTTTCATGCTGAGAGTGTGGGCAACTTCAACCTCAGGAGCTCCACCACCGGCAATGAGAGCTCTCTTCTTCACCAAGCATCGAATGACACAGAGCGCGTCGTGAAGAGATCGCTCCGCCTCGTCCAGGATAAGGCTGTTGGCTCCACGAGCCACAATCGAAACGGTTTGGCTCATCGCGGCTGGTGACTTGATGCCAGTTATCTTAACATATCGAGCACCCGAGGACTGGACTTCCTCTACTAGGTCTGCGGTTCCCAGCTTGTCTTCGGTAAATGAATCAACGTTGGCAATAGGCTTGCATCCCAAGCTCTTGCACAAGAACTCAACTTCGTCACGCTCAATATCTTTCACAGCAAGGATCTTAAGGCGAGAGAGGAAGTGAAGTGAAAGATCGTTCACGGCATCGCGTAGAATTGATTTCTGGATGAGTAGCACGTTGCACTTCGCTTTCTGGATCTTCTTCACCATGTTGAGAAGGTACTGTCGTTCTTCTTTGAGAATTTTGTCCATCTGGCGGTAGTCATTGACGACGATTTGGTTTTCCATCTGTTGATCATCAATCAGCACCGTAGTACGGGGTCGACAGAAAGAAACTCACATCTGGCTTGGGCGGGCTCAGTTGGAATTGGATCAATCCTATCCGGGCCTTTTCAATCCTCGTTGGGCCTCCTCCGCTCTTGATGACAGGCTGGTTTAGCACCAGGCCATCAACCATCTCACTATCCTCGATTGTGCCACCAACTTTCTTGACGATACGAATGTTGCGAAGGTCGACATTGTCGGCGGTCTTAGGGTCGATCACCTTTAGCACGGAATCAACGGCCATAGGTCCCAGCAAATTAGAGTATTGGGAAACGATTTTGGACGACAGAGAGGTTGAAGCCGCTTGCAAAAGGGTGGTGCGGTCCGATAAAGAGATGGGTTGTGACATATTGTGGAGAATTTCCACCGCTACTGCTGCTGCTCTCTGGAAGGACTCGGAGATGATCGTAGGGTGAATACCTAAAAACTTAGCTGCCGATCTGTGACTGGGTTTGACCAAAGGATATCCTACCTTTTGCCAGGAGTCGGTCCGCGGCACCCAACAAGCTGCCCGCAATGACCACGACTGAGGTGGTACCATCACCTGCTTCAATATCTTGGGCGGCACTAAGATCGACGAGCATCTTGGCTGCTGGATGCAGCACACTCATACTGTTCAACATGGTATTTCCGTCATTGGTCTTCTGGGGTCAGCGTATATTCCGGACAAGAGAACGCGGGGTACGAACGATCATTGTGTTTCCTTTGCCGGTTTGAATCTATATAGTAGTCAGGAACCCGGATAGTGCAATGGAATGCCATGTAAGTGAGTTTAACTTACCATTTTGTCCATTCCTCTTGGTCCCAAAGACTTGAATTTATCAGCATCCTATCCTCTTCGTGTGTTGGCTTAGAAAAATGTATATTACCGTTCTGATAGCATCAGCAACAGCTGCATTTTCGTCAGCAAGAAACCCAAAGAGCAAAAACATCAATAGTTCAAACCTCGAGCTGCTAAAATGTTCGCATTGCGCACAGCCATCGGCTTCTCCTTATCCTGAACATTGTATACCGTATTAGCGACCCCCGCTTCGCTCATAAAGATTTCTTTTCAGCATACCTTGAAGGAGGAGTTGCCAGCCGCGCTGGGGGCAGTCGCTGCGGTCGCCATGTCGTCTTACGGATTTCAAGACTCGGGGAAACCGTAGAACAAGGTTGTGTTCGATAATGTCGCGAGGTGGAAAATCGACGGCCGCCTCTTGCGGAATTTCACACTTGCTCGGCAGGCGGTGGGCAGTTTGGATGCTTGGCAGGCGCTAGTGCGGACAGCTCGTCGTAGACCCGGCGTCGCCTGGACAGCTCCAGCTCTACGACAATCACACCTCCTGCATCCCCCAACCATCTCCACCAACGCTTCTGGACACAGTACCTCGCTTCGGCTGCATTTAGAGGATCCTCGCTCGCTATCTCGACGCCTTCGGTGATTAATTTTATCTTTTTCTGACGACTCGCGCCCTCGCGGCAGCCGCCAACATGCCCAGTGCTACCGGATCCGACTGGGAGAAGTACAAAAAGACCTTCGCCGACGATGAGGTTCCTGAGAAGAAAATCACGCCGCTAACGGCCGAGTGCGTTACACTTGTTCTGTTTTGAGTGACTATTTTTTTTGAATCTCAAACTGATTCGTGTACCTACCAGAGACATCCAAGTGCTCAAAACGTACGGCGCTGCGCCCTACGCCGCCGCGCTGAAGAACCTCGAGAAACAGATCAAAGAAAAGCAACAAAGCGTGAATGAGAAGATTGGTGTTAAGGTACTACGATTTATGTTTAAGTTGATGACTTCATTTGTCTGACTGGTCTAGGAATCCGATACCGGTCTTGCACCTCCTCACCTGTGGGATGTTGCCGCCGATCGCCAACGCATGGCCGAAGAGCAGCCCCTTCAGGTTGCGCGGTGTACGAAGATCATCCAAGATGAGAAAGATGCCGATAAGAGCAAATATGTCATTAACGTCAAGCAAATCGCCAAGTTCGTTGTCAACCTCGGCGAGCGCGTCAGTCCCACAGATATCGAGGAAGGCATGCGGGTTGGGTAGGCTTTACCCTAACGTGGCGGCGAAGATGAATATGCTAACAGTTATTAACAGTGTCGACCGAAACAAGTACCAAATTCTACTTCCTTTGCCTCCCAAGATCGACCCCAGTGTGACGATGATGCAAGTTGAAGATAAGCCGGATGTCACATACGGAGACGTTGGAGGAAGTAAAGAGCAGATTGAGAAGCTACGAGAAGTTGTCGAAATGCCCTTATTATCACCGGAACGCTTTGTCAACCTCGGTATCGACCCTCCCAAGGGTGCACTTCTATACGGTCCTCCCGGCACTGGTAAAACGCTTTGTGCAAGAGCTGTGGCGAACCGTACCGATGCCACTTTTATCCGTGTCATCGGCAGTGAGTTGGTGCAGAAATATGTTGGTGAGGGAGCTCGCATGGTGCGAGAATTGTTCGAGATGGCACGAACCAAGAAAGCTTGCATCATCTTCTTTGACGAGATTGACGCTATCGGAGGAGCTCGTTTCGACGACGGTGCTGGCGGTGACAACGAAGTCCAGCGTACCATGTTGGAGCTTATCACACAACTGGACGGTTTCGACTCGCGCGGCAACATCAAGGTAATGTTCGCAACGAATCGCCCGTCTACGCTCGACCCTGCCCTGATGCGCCCTGGTCGAATTGATCGCAAAATCGAATTCTCCCTCCCTGACATGGAAGGACGAGCCAACATTCTTCGCATTCACGCGAAGAGCATGTCTGTCGAACGCGACATTCGATGGGAACTAATTTCCAGACTGTGCCCGAACGCTACCGGTGCTGAGCTACGCAGCGTTGCTACAGAGGCCGGCATGTTCGCAATCCGGGCTCGCCGGAAGGTCGCCACGGAGAAGGACTTCCTTGCCGCCGTCGACAAGGTCATCAAGGGCAACCTCAAGTTCAACTCGACAGCCACATACATGCAGTACAACTAGATATCTTTTGGCGGGGTTTGCCGAGCTGGTCACCTAGAGACTACTTGGGGCGGAATATATGTACTTTACTATTGCCATTTCCATAACCTACACTTGGTACACTTTGAATGCATGACAGTAGAATTAATACAATTCTCTTTTGAGCAAACAGCTTTAAATCATATACATACATAGCATCAGAGTATATATATGTCGGGAGCTGCTCGGCTTGCATATAGCCGCTCGGAATCCCTACTTCTTCCGGACCACCGAGATGCACGTGACCACTCCCTCTGCGGCCAATCAGCGTGCCGCTCAAGGCCGCCTGGATTACAACTGCCAGGCCTGTGATTGGCCCGCCGGGAATCGTGGGCGTTCTCGGCAACACATGGGTGCTTATGTAACGCGAATTCCTCGGCCTGCCGTTGGCAAGAAGGAAGACTATCCTCACTCCCAGACTGTGTCGTCTACGCTGGCAGACGCTGAAGGCACTCTCCGCTCTCTCTCTCTGCGCTTCTTTCTTCCCTCTCCCTGTCGAGTGCTGTCGCTTCGTCACAGGCTCCCAATTGCCTGTCTCCAGATCATCATGAGCTCGCTGAGCTTGCGGAGCTTGGCTCCTGCGTCCA
The DNA here is from genome assembly GCA_000985935.1 of Talaromyces islandicus. Taxonomy (NCBI): domain Eukaryota; kingdom Fungi; phylum Ascomycota; class Eurotiomycetes; order Eurotiales; family Trichocomaceae; genus Talaromyces; species Talaromyces islandicus. Next base: position 1,422,598 of record CVMT01000004.1, on the reverse strand, counting down.
AGGTATGACCTCGTGATGCCGTCCTTGTCTTGTTGCGATCCTAACGCTGCGCCTCTGGGGGCCCTGCTACCAATTCGTCGACTAATTATCATGGCAATGCTTAGGTTTCGAGGGCCCTTAGAGACCAACGACGACTCTTCTCATCTACGCGGCCTGCAGGTATGCGCCGACAAATTCTTCTACCTTCCATTCGTCCCCGTTGCTAATTGCCGAAACCTCAAGCTCGGATATTTGGCTCCCAACCGCTTCGAGCAAAGGAGGCCACTGGAGCAATCGCCCAGAAGTACCCCATCATCGTACGTCTCTCGAATCATCCGAGGAGGTTTTTTTTTTTCAAAAAAAAAAAATACTCATTGAACAACAGGACCATGAATACGACGCGGTCGTAGTCGGCGCTGGTGGTGCTGGCCTGCGTGCGGCTTTCGGTTTGGCCGAGGCCGGCTTCAACACTGCTTGTGTCTCCAAGCTGTTCCCTACCCGAAGCCATACTGTCGCTGCCCAGGGTGGTATCAATGCGGCTCTTGGAAAGTGTGTTTTATGTTTTGGCGCGATTGTACTATTTGGTCTTTTTGCTAACTACGTGCAGCATGCACAAGGACGACTGGAGATGGCACATGTACGATACTGTGAAGGGATCGGATTGGTTGGGTGACCAAGATGCCATTCACTATATGACAAGAGAAGCCCCCGCCAGTGTTCGTGAGTTGGAAGGATATGGTTGCCCATTCTCACGTACCGAGGACGGTCGTATCTACCAGCGTGCCTTCGGTGGACAGTCGCAAGACTATGGAAAAGGTGGTCAGGCCTACCGATGCTGTGCCGCTGCTGACCGTACTGGACACGCCCTTCTGCACACCTTGTACGGCCAGTCGTTACGCCACAACACGAACTACTTCATCGAATACTTCGCTTTGGATCTTCTGATGGAGGATGGCGAGTGCCGCGGTATCATCGCTTACAACCAGGAAGACGGTACTCTTCACCGTTTCAAGGCTCACCACACCGTCCTGGCCACTGGTGGTTACGGTCGTGCCTACTTCAGCTGCACATCTGCCCACACTTGCACTGGTGATGGTATGGCCATGGTTGCCCGTGCTGGTCTCCCCAACCAGGATCTCGAATTCGTCCAGTTCCACCCCACTGGTATCTACGGTGCTGGTTGTCTGATCACTGAAGGCTCTCGAGGTGAGGGTGGTTACCTCTTGAACTCGGAGGGTGAGCGTTTCATGGAGCGTTATGCTCCAACCGCCAAGGATCTTGCTTCCCGTGATGTCGTTTCGCGATCCATGACTTTGGAAATCCGCGAGGGCCGTGGTGTTGGTCCCGAGAAGGACCACATCTACCTCCAGTTGAGCCATCTGCCTGCCGAGCTGCTGCATGAGCGTCTGCCCGGTATCTCCGAGACCGCTTCCATTTTCGCTGGCGTCGATGTTACCAAGGAGCCTATTCCTGTTCTTCCAACCGTCCACTATAACATGGGTGGTATCCCTACCCGCTACACTGGTGAAGTCATTACTCTGGATGAAAATGGTAATGACAAGACCGTTCCTGGTCTTTATGCCTGTGGTGAAGCTGCTTGCGTTTCCGTCCACGGTGCTAACCGTCTTGGTGCCAACTCTCTCCTGGATCTGATTGTTTTCGGTCGTGCTGTATCTCACCGCGTCCGTGATATTGCTTCTCCCGGCAAAGCCCACAAGGAGCTCAGCGCCGACGCTGGTGCCCAGTCGATCGCCGATCTCGACGCTATTCGCACTGCGGATGGCCCTAAGTCTACATTCGATATTCGCAATGCTATGCAGAAGACTATGCAGACCGATGTCAGCGTCTTCCGTACCCAGGAAAGCTTGGACGAGGGTGTTAAGAAGATTAAGGAGGTCGACGCCATGTTCTCCCAGGTCGGCACCAAGGACCGCAGCATGATCTGGAACTCTGACCTCGTTGAAACCTTTGAGCTGAAGAACTTGTTGACTTGCGCGTATGTAGCCATCTTTGACAAGCCGTGAGAACAGAAAAATAGCTGACAAGAAACAGGACACAAACGGCACATGCTGCTGCCAACAGAAAGGAGTCTCGTGGCGCTCACGCCCGTGAAGACTACCCAGACCGTGACGACGAGAACTGGATGAAGCACACTTTGACTTACCAGAAGACGCCTCATGGCGAGGTCGACCTCACATACCGTGCCGTCCAAGACCAGACACTCGATGCTGAAGAGTGCAAGTCTGTGCCACCATTCAAGCGTGTATACTAAAAATTTTCATTCAACAACCCTTTTATAGTTCCGAGTACAACCACCATTTATTGTTGTGAAATGGTCATCGAGAACATATGCTTCATACCGGGCGATTGAATAGGAATTAGATTCGAGGACTCGGTGCTGGCGTGTGTGTATATGCAACTTGTGATCTTAGAACAAGCATTTATGTTTATTGCTAGCTAGTCTGTCTTATACAAGTTGATCTTTTTCTTTGTTTACAGTGGTTCCACCTGGTAGATGTTGACGACGCAGCAGTTGCTATGGGTTTCTCGTGGTGTGCCCTCCCTCCTGCCCACTTCTACCGTAAACAAACATCCACGTCTTTTGTTGACCAGCCATCCCCTTTGTAATCTCAATTTATCGCTACCTGCCAAAATCCTGACTCTTTTCCTTGATATTGGTTTGACAAAGGATCGAAGATGGACAACAACGTCGTGCCGATACCTCCAGTGGATTCGTGTGCTGTAGGCTACCGGTTCTATCAATGCAGCGACGGAGGCTTCTCTGGCTGTTGCTCAGTTGATCCTTGTGATATAAAGATCTGCCCTGTCGAACGCAGTCCATCTAGCATGTCTCAGGCAGCAACCACCCCGTTCACCACATTGGTCACATTGATCACATCAACTACCTTTGCAGAAAACAGTATTATGGCTACTACCATGACCACACCAGTGTTCACGCTTGCATCTTCTACCTATTCGGCACCCTTGACTGCCACCACTACGTCTTCTCTGTCAGGTACTGGTTCACCTGTGGCAGTGGGCAGAACCCCTTCTTCCTCTACAGACACCGCTTTACCCGGTCGAGTCAGCACCAGAGGTGCCATTATTGGAGGGGTTGTCGGCGGTGTGTGGGCTCTCATCAGTCTGATCATTGCCATCCTTTTCTGGTCTCGAATGAGACAACGTTCCAGAGCAGGAAACCCTCATCACGAAAAATGGACAAACGACGAGACTTCATCAAGTGGACGTGGTGGCTACGGAGACTCCATCTTTGACTCGTACCTTGCCAACGATGCTGATATTACCATGGGAAGTGCTGGTACGTGACATTACCCCGAGCTTGGCGAAAAAAAAGAAAAAAGAAGAAAAAGAAAAGTATTCAAGAAATACTAACAGACTTGCGATGCAGATCACAAAAAGTATGCGACATTGTCACCACCAATGAGCGCCGTCAGCACCAATCTTCTAAACAAGCCACCTCCTTGTGCATTTGCCGGAACAACACTTGAATCGAGCAGCCGCGGCAGCTCTACGAAATATTTTCATATCCCCAGCTCATCATCACCTCGCCTTTTCAAGTATGTTGACGGCAACCCTTCTGCAGGGTCACTGTATTACTCCGATTCAAGTGAACAGGTCAGCATTGCCGGAGGAGTTTCAGTTCCGCGTAGCACTAGAAGTGGATTGGGACCGTCAGATGTTGCAGGCACAGGCACAATACTTGTTTGTATGCCAGGTAATAACTAAACCGTCCGTGCTGTAAAGTCTGTACGGTTTGTCTTTAAGAGGATGACTCGCCACAGAGGGCTTTTTTTCTTCATGCGATAATGTTAGCGCCGGCGTTTGTGAAATGTATTACGGGTGCTGTATAGCTCATTTTTTTATTTTGTTTTCGACCGCCTTTTTAGTATACATATCAATTGATATAATGTAATGTGCCAGGATTAATTGGTTCGCGTCTACGAATCGACGACAATTTAAGGCCGGAGACATCGCTTTTCACTATGGAAATTATTCTTTCTCCCCGCCACCCAGTTCTCATGGTTGTAACTATTTATTATTCAACCACAACCTATGACACCCCGTATCTGCAGGATTTTCGATGCTGCATTTCCTCTGCCCCACGGAATCCGATCAGCCCGCTGCCCAACTTACCGCATATTACATATAAAAATCCCTTTTGAAATGCGGGCGTGCATTTGCTGAAACAAGTCTAACATACCCACAGCCCCGGTCATGGTGTACATCGGACCCTCCTGATGTATGGCGGTCTGAATGGAGATGGCGATAGATCAAGTCCGGGATTGTGCATGCATATATGCCGATCAACACGTCACTTGTCCGATGTGAATGAACTGCACACGAACCGTCAGCTCTTCTTCAACTCCCTTTTAGCTTTGACCCATGGCTGATCATTCCCTTGCAAGGTAGGGTTAGGTAGCTGTACAGCTGGAGAGCACGGCTCCCACTGGGATGGAATCTCGAGTGCAGCATAGGGAGATAATGGTATAAATATGGCAGCTTGGACGAAGGCTCTTTATGACAGACACGTAGCTCCATCTCACCCAGACACCAAAAAGAAGCATCAGACAAAAAACGACACTATGAGCGACAATTCAACACCAAAGATCAGCAACCATGATATCATCAGCTCCTACTTCATTGGACCTAAGTCCGAGAATATGGCCGACTTCAAAGCGAATATTTTGGCCATTTTGGACGCGGTTGTGCAGACTCGCACAGACTACAGCCAACCCGGTGATAACGTATGATTGTTCTTCCAATTTTTTTTTTTTTTTCTCCTTTCCTTTTCTTTTCGTCTTTCTCAAACTGCAGTGTACATGGGTAAACTAACCTGAATAGGAGAAATTTATCTCTGACGATACGCGAACACGTTTCAAGCCGATCAGTGACAAATTCCACGAGGCTGTCAAAGAGGCTGCTAAACTTTTGGGCGAGCACTCAATCCCTTTCTGGCACCCCCGCTACCAGGGCCACATGTGTACGGACATGGGTATGCCTGGTCTACTAGGTTATTTCATGACTATGATCTATAACCCGAACAATGTGGCTGTTGAAGCAAGTCCATTCACCACAGTTGTTGAGCTAAAAGCCGGAAAGCAACTGTGCGAAATGTTTGGTTATAATATCGATGAGATTGCCGAGGATCTGCCTCTCGCATGGGGTCACATTACCTGTGATGGGACCGTGGCCAATCTTGAATCCATTTGGGTTGGTAAGCAAGCTTTTCACCAATAATAATCGTTGGCAATTCTCCTTACTTACTCATGTGCAGCCCGCAATCTTAAATTCTATCCCCTCACCCTATATCAGGCTATGAAAGAGGGACCTCTTGGCTTCATAGCCGACACCTTCCAGGTGAGCACTTGTGTTGGAGAAGAGAAGCTATTCAAAGACCTAGGCGTCTGGGAATTGCTAAATCTTCGATCTGACGTCATCCTGGGAATGGGAGACGCACTATACAAACAATTTGGTGTCACTTCCAAGTTCCTGGAGGAAGCCTTGAGGCCATTCACCATCCAAACGACTGGCAAGGACGTGCTGGAGCGTGAGTTTCGTATTACGAAGCCCGCCAAGTATTTCCTTGCCCAAACACGGCATTACTCGTGGCCCAAAGGCGGTGGTACGGATTTTCCTCTGTCATTCGAAGATCGGTTGCTAACTTAGATAGCAATTGCTGGCATTGGGTCCGCCAACATGCATGGCGTGGAGCTCGACATGGAGGGTCGCATTTCCCTTGACGCCCTAGAGCGAGAGCTTAATCGCTGTCTTGAAGAGCATCAGGCCGTGTATGCAGTAGTGGCTGTCATTGGGACAACGGAAGAAGGCGGGGTTGATCGACTACATGAAATCCTGGCCATGCGTCGGCGATTCCAGGACAGGGGACTGTCGTTCTTGGTACATGCCGACGCAGCCTGGGGTGGGTACTTTGCCAGCATGATTCCCCGGTCCATGATGGATGCGAGAAAGCCAAGCGAGGCTGAGGATGGCGATAAAGCAGTGGATGAGGTTCCTTCACTGCCTTTGAGAGAGGACACCCTGACAGATATGATTGCACTCAAGGAGGCCGATACCATCACGGTCGATCCTCACAAGGCCGGCTACATCCCCTATCCGGCTGGAAGTTTGTGTTATCGGGATGGCCGCATGCGGTTTCTGGTCACTTGGACCAGCCCATATCTGACGCAGGGGTCCATGGAGAATATTGGTGTGTATGGTGTTGAGGGCAGCAAGCCCGGTGCCGCAGCCATGGCGGCTTGGATGTCCAACCAGACAATTGGCCTAAATCGGACTGGATATGGTCGTCTTTTGGGTGAGGCAGCCTTTACCAGTGCGCGGGTAAGACCTCGATCTATGTACACTTTAAGACTATACTAGTATTTTCTGACTTTCCTAGCTATCGGCCTGGTACGCCGCCATGCACGCCGGCCAACCGCCCGACGAAAATGGCAAACGGCGCTATATTATCATGCCCTTCAACCTGCTACCAATCGAGAAGAAGGGCTACGGCAGCTTGGATGAAGCGGTTGAGAAGCGTCGTGAGGAAATATACGAGACAGTGCTTACCAAGGACAATGCCCAAATCAGTACAGATTCGACTTCCATGGAATGGCTGCGGGAGGTTGGCTCAGACCTCAATATCAACGCCTTTGCGATCAACTGGTATCGGTCGGACGGCACGCTCAATACGGAATTGGAAGAAGCAAATTACCTGATGAAGCGGGTGGTGAATCGATTGTCCATTACCACAACCACTGGGGATCCCCGTAAAGTACCGCTATTCCTGACTTCGACGCAATTCGAGCCAGCTTTGTACGGCGAATGTGCCCGGAATTTCATGCGGCGTCTTGGTCTGCACGCCTGTGCTCAGGATCTCTGGGTTCTGCGCAACGTTGTGATGAGCCCCTTCCCCACAGACAAAGACTTCATCCAAACACTTATGTATACACTTCAGCAAGTGATTATGGAAGAAGTGGACGAGTGTCGCAAGCGAAACAGTCTCGACAAGAAGGAAGTCGTGTTCCTTCTCCGGGGAACCGATGTAGTCTTCCTGGATTTCCAGACGAGTTTCCACCGCGCTACTCAACGCCAGCAGATTATTCTAAGCGCCAATCTGGAAGACAAGACAAAAGAGGAATACAAGAAACTAAGGAAAAACTATCCTAAGCACGACATTGGGTTCAGGTCCAAGGACCCCCAGCATCTAGAGGAATTGATCACGAGTGTCTCAAATGGAGAGAAGCCCAAAATAGATGGCGAAATCGGGGTCCGCGAGGGTGAGAACTTTATCGGGAGCACTATTAAGTGCAGTGTACAGATGGCCCGGATTATTAAAAGTAGTCCTTTGAACTCCGCTAATCGCGATGACCACTACCCACGACACTTTATGCCTTTCTATTTGTACGGCTCTCCGGATCAGTATCACATTTCGCATATGCTGCTGCAGGCACCTAACGTGAACTTGTCTGCCTGTGACGTCAAACTCAACGAGGCGCTCTCCAAGATAGTGCAAACTTACCTAGAGAAATCCAAAGGTTTGATCCTCACTTTAACCGGGTACCGCGAGGAAACGATGCATCCATTTCCACAGAAGAATGACGATCCTGTCCTTATGAGTGATGACTTCTTCTTCCGCTCGGGACAAAAGTTCAAGGTCAAAGTGTACGAGGATCCCACTGGGAACAGTTCCAAAGGTCCGGGATTAATTGACAACCTTGGTACCCCTGTTGGGCGAGGAGAGATGACGTTGGGCGATGATGTGCATGTCGATGTGGAGCTTCTAAATCGGGATCCGCTAGTAAAGGAGGGACAGATAGTTGAGTGGGATAAGGAATTGGACAAGATTAAAGATGTTTTGAATGCTGGGCGAGGGCTGGTGTCTGATTTGGCGCCAATTTCTGGTACGGCGCAAACATCCAATGTTTGAGTGTTGGGTAAGGCGAACGGTCATCGGATTCATCTTAAGGCATCTATCTCAGTCTGTTGCGTGCTATCCTAGGTCTTGTAAGAGATGGTTAAAATTCAATTCCGGGAAACTCTTTGGTACAAATGTATGGGATATTGTTTAGCTCAATGATTACTATCAACAATGGATGAGCAGTATCGTTTGGCTAATGTTTGCGTACACTCAGTGACTCCATTCCGTAATCTTACGGCTTGAACTCAGGAGAATGATCCTCGTTTCCAAATATAATGCAGGGACGGAGACTGGCATCGAGGTCTGAAATACCAAACTTCTTCGCGTCACCCTGGAAAGCGGTCACACCATGACCATAGAGATCGTTGGTGTACTTTCCTGTATAGTCATTGGCTCCATTGCAGTCAACACCCATGTTAGTGTCCAAGCTGCCCTTAATAGAGGAGTGCATGAACATCGCGCTCCCTTGATATCACCAGAGTATCCAAAGGGCTTGCCATCGCTATAGCCACCGTCGGTAAGGCCTTTCTAAAGTACATTATACTTTATATTCCACCTCTGGATATTTCTTCTTCCTTTTGTCTCTCACTTATCGTTTTAGGGCAAAAGTGTGCGACAGCGCGTCTCTTCCAGTTACTATATGGCTCATTTTCAATGACTATCTTGCGCGGTTCAACACATAAATCATACAAATCAAACAGACCATACAAGCGAACTGCACGATCGAGTGGAAAAAGCATACATATTTTGAGTACAAGTTTGCATTTTCATATATTTAGTTTCAAGACCTTGATGATTTCAATTGATGATTATATTGTTTGCACCCTACACCACCCATTAACTTTTGATCAGGCACTGTCAACTGGTATGCTTGCGGATCCACCGTAGAAATGGACTGTCAGATAACCGGGCCAACTGGTCGTTTATTAATTTTTATGTATGTCTAATAGACAATTGAGATAGAATCATGATATGCAACTAAGGGCATGTCACCAGCAATCTCATTCTTCCCTGGGTTCAAATGTTGGTATTAATTTTGTTTTTGGCTGCACGAAACGGTGCCAACTGCTTCGTTTCTTTTCCTAATCCAGATGGCAAACCCAGGTTAACTTGTTTTCTATCTGACAAGAATCAGTGTTTGGAAAATATTCTCCGCTTTAAACGTTAAAATCATCACTTTCTTCCCCTTCATGAACCCAGGATCCCCGAGATTCTCATTACCATATCCAGAATCGAAAGGTGTTCATCTGAGCCATCAACTAGCCTCTTATCCATTTCGGAAAAGACTGTAACAATCCGGTTTTTCTGAATATCTGGAATGGCATCATTGAAAACAACTCGGTGGTATAGCTTTGCATATCTAAGTCAGAAAACGTCTAAAAAAAGGTTTCTTGGTTATCGAATTCGCATACCTGGGATAAAATCTGCGTGGCACTCCATCCATCGGCCACAATGTCTGACACAACTGCTGCTACAGCCTCATACGCTGATCCTAGCTTTTTTGGTTGCATTGCTTGCGTTAAACGGTCAATTACGCTTTCCGGGACCACACCAGCAATCTCCTCGACTGTTCGAATCGTAATCACTGACGATGAATCTGCATCTGCCATTTCCACGTCCTCGTCTCCGCCTCGTTGCTGTTGTTCCTCCTGTTTCTGTCCAACGAGTCTGGCCGCACTCTGCATATAAGTGATTGCACGCCGCAGATCTCCCTCACTGCACTTGATCAGCGTTTCCACCGTTCCGTTCTCCAATGTCAGATTCTCGGCCTTTGCGATTTCCTCCAACCGGTCTCCTGCAGCCACACCGTCTAGCGCCTTGAAGCGGAATTTACTGCATCGACTAGCGAGCGGCTCGATGATTCTCGTCACGTAATTGCACACAAGACAGAAGCGTGTGATGCGACTGTATTGTTCCATCGTCCGGCGCAGCGCAGACTGGGCGTCGTGTGTCATACTATCGGCCTCGTCGAGGATGATGATCTTGAACGGCGGGCATGGGTACTGTTCGCGATAGGCAGCGTCTAAACCGGTGGGCTGCGAGAGTTGGGTTCGCGCAAAGTCCTTGATCTTCTCTCGGACAATGCTGATGCCTCGTTCGTCAGAAGCGTTCAGTTCGAGAATGCGTGTGCGGTACAGGGCGGGGCCGAAGAGGGATTTGGCCAGGGCGAGGATCGTTGATGTTTTGCCGGTGCCTGGTGGGCCATAAAACAGCATGTGAGGAAGCTGTCTTTAAGGTTAGATATATTTTCAGGGCTTGTTGCGGTCAAGTTGAAGGCATCGTACGTTTGAAGCTTGCAGTGTCCGTTGGAGAACGGTGGTTGTGTGATCTTGCGCTGCGACATCGTCAAGCGATTTTGGGCGGCTTTGCAGGTGTCAGTTAAAAGCACATCCTATTCAAATCTTTCTCTTTTCATGACTGAGAGAAAATCCTCACTATTTCTCGACCCATGGCTGCAACCGCGTGTCTCCCTTGCTGTCTGTGGGCTTTTGCTTGGAGCTGGTCGCCGCCGCAGCTCTGGCTTTGTTATTAAAGAAATTCGCAGCCATTGATCACGTCGATGTCAATGTCAATATCAACGTAATCGTAGACAAGAGCGATTCAAATCGAGATTATCGAGATTCCGGAGGTGGTGAGTGTAGAGAGCTTCTTGGCTGAGCTTGGGGCGAGACGCGTCGAAACAAATCTTATCGGGCCGCACGCTCAGTCCGTGACGCGCACCACTATTACTTCCCGATCCGGACAAGCAACAATTTACATTTGATTATTATGTATTGTCACGTGTGTTATATTAATTTCTTGTTTGTCCAATTCTACAGCTCGTCTTTTCTCGTTATATCTTCCTCCCACATTCGTTTCTTTGGGTTCCGCGGTCCATCATAATCTTCGTATCCTTCGTTGCCGTGACCTGCACTCGCGCTGTCTGGTTCAGCCATTTTGCCAATTTGCTCTACCATACTTTCGTCCTGCCCCTCCTTATCGCGCCTTGAGCCTGGATTCTCCATTATTGGGGCGTCCTCTCCCTCTAGTGTTACCGTCGCTGCTGCTGTGCCAGTAGGCACGACTGAAGCTTGTGTGCCGCTGACAATCGCAGAAGTCGTAGTGACAGCCCCAGAGACGCCTGCTACACCAAGGGCAGATGCAAAAAGCCTATATATCGTCCTCACTGGCATCCATGCAAGCCACCACATCGGTCCGTAGAGAATTCTTCGAAATACGAGCCATGTGATTGTTCCGATCAGAATGTAAAACGCTGTCTCAAGATACCACGTGTCTGACTTTTGTGACCGCAGGAGCGAGTTTACTAGAGCTCGAGAGGAGGATAGGACGGTGTCAAGGCTGGAGTAGGACTCGGAGAGAGAGGAAAGCGCTGCCGTTGATTGTTCTAGGTAGTAGTGAGATACTTGTAATCGTCGACAACCCAGTGTTCCGACGTACCTAATGTTTCCTGGGCAAATTGGCTTCGTGACAGCTCGGCCTGCATGAGCTCGTGCGTTCTTCGTAGAGCTGCTGTGACATCAGACGATGCGTTCGTGACGAGGTCGTTCTGCGTGAACTTTTCAGACGGGACTTGACGGTCCTTGTCGTCTTTTGACCGGGTGAATAATAGTTCTCGCTCTTTTCGACGTGCAGTCTCCGCATTGCGGTTGGCTTGAAGTTGCGCGCTTCGGAATTCTCCTCTAACTCTGTAATATCGCAGAATAAAGGTCAGTATTTCCGTGAGCAGCGTGGAGAGAGCAATGAATAGCAACGCACTTTTTCAAGTCGGTAGTCAACTTTACAACAAGACCAATGACACGCTTCTTCTCAGTCTCCTTCTCTGAATTATCGCTTCCTTTCCTCTTCGAACTTCCTGCGCCTTCCAAGACTTCAACCTCGACGTTCAACAACTCGCTCTCTTCTTCGACTGCTTTCAGTCTCGAGTGGATTTCAGCACCGAGTTCCAGGCGAGCCTCATCGCCTTGTCCGACAGCATGGGTGAAGTTTTTGAGCCGATTTATTAGGGGTTTGATTTCGTTGAGAGAGGCGGATACTTCTTTGAGGCGAGTCTGGAGGAGATGGATGGAGGACGACATTGCATATGGTTGTTATTGTTTCGGGTGGATGAGGGAGTCACTATTCCATATTTCAGTTTGTCATCATAATTGAATCATGGTTTTGGTTAGCGAATAAACCAACATAAACAAGGTGTGGACACAAGGACATTCGGATGCGATACCAGCTGTCCCTAAGCGGCGATGTCATCGGCGCGGGTCGTGTTTGCTTTTGATGCAAACATTTGAACATTTGAACCCGCTCCGGCTGTCACAACATGTCTTCTCTTTACTTGTATTTTGTCTACATATCATATCAGCTTTAAACGGTTCTTGTAGGCGTGGGTTGGTCCGACGAAGCATGGAAATGCTCGATATAGATCCTCTACTCAACGAATCGCTATGTTGCTTGAGGCTATTGACGCAAACCCTGCGCTTGAGGAGTGGAGATGGAAAGTCCGGCTTGTCGATAACCTGAAGCAAGAGCTTCATAAACTTCTTACTACTCCCTATTTTGGAGAGTACTTCTTACATTCTGTAGATATCGAACAACACGCCTTTATGTGGTATGATTTTATGATGAGTGGTGAGTTTACTTAAGAACAAGCGTAGGCCGCGAGAAAGTTATGGGATATATACCAATGCCAATAATCAAGCTATTCAAACAATGGTTATGATTACAAGCATAGTTTACCATTCACGAGCACGCGGTCGATCTACTTTTTTCCCTGCTTTAATAAGTGCATATTGTCATAGAACCGATGTCAAGCGTCGAGTAATCGACACCATAGATTTGAGATATTGTCTTCTTATAAATCAGGCCACAATATAATGACGAAGATAGTAGACTATGCTAAGGTATTACAATTAAGTGTTAAGCACCGTGGATACTACTTGGTTTCGAGGTTAACATCTTTTAAATATCAGAAAGAATTACAAACTCAGACATACCATGAACAAGCAGTTAACTTCGCAGGGGACGCGAGCGCCGACGGTATTGCGCATCAATTGATCTTATACCACCAATTGTATAATAAGGCTGGTCTAATATGCCTGGACGGGATGCGAAATCAAGCATGTCTGAATTACAAAAAGCAAAATTATACACATGAACAAAATATTACAAGAAATACTATGAAATGGCGCTTTTTATGCAAGCTAGACAGTCACGACCTCCGAGCGTTGCACGACCTTGGATCCCTCCACGGCACCAACCTGGACGGCACTGACATTGTCTGGCAGAGCGAAAACGGTCTCGAATCCGTTCTTAGAGATAGTGCCGATCTCTTCAAGGCTGTCATTGCTTGCTCCACCGTAGACGACGTACGAAGTCACATCAGTAGCACCGTTCCAGCTCACATAGCCGAATGCAGACGACGAAGAAGATCCCGTGCAGTTGGACAAAGAATCCGGCACATCCGATTTCGAGACAACAAGGGCTGGCTGGGAGGCTGGTGTTGCATGCCATACCTGCTTGAAGGCGCGGTAGCTGTGGCCCGAGTTGAAGTCTGCAAAGTGGGCGCTCCAGCGGACATCGCCCTCGGAAGTCGGGTTGGGACCATACTCCTTCATAACGGCGCGAATACCGTATCCCATGAAGTAGTTTCCGTTATCAAGCTGTGACAAGGATCCTTCTGCCCAAGAATACGTCTCGTCATTGACATCCCAGAGATTTGTGACTAGCTCTGGAGGGTTTGATGGGTCTGGTGGCAAGGTCAATCGCAAAGTAATACCTTTCGCGGTCACATTGATAGCCGGGATGTTGTTATCATTTGCGAATAACGACAAGAACGCTGTGGTATCTGATAGTTGCGTGAAGCGTGTATGATGTCCCCAAGACTGCATTGCATAAGATAAGTATTGATACGGTCAAAAAAAAGTTAGAAAACAAAGAGTTTGGATACTAACATAGGTTCCATTTTCAGGGAGAGAGCCAAAATCACCTCCAGTGTGGCCCTGAATGGTCCACAGAATATCACCATCCTTGTTCACCATGTAAGTCGACCATGTGTGGCGGCAGTTAATCAGATAGTTGTCGCCGACAGATTGGATCGAGTTCATGTGGTACAAATCGAGCGGGGAATCTTGAGTGGTTCCTTGAGCTGGGTAGGACATTTTGGTGTTGTTGACGGGGATGTGCTCCAGAGAACTCCAGACGAAGAGAATGTCGCCAGTTTCAATATCAACCTCGACAGCAAGAGCATCCAAGACCCAGTCGTCAGACTTTCCTCCAAGTGGGGTGAGATCGGCCTGGGTTACGTTGTAGGCCGTGACAAGCATTGTATTTGAGGGAGTGAGGTAGTGCTCGTGGAGGTCAGCATCGCATTGCGAGGTAGCGCCAGGAGTTAGAGTCAAATTCAACTGCGGACAGACGGTGGCGATCTCCTGGTAGGTATCGTCAAGAATGTGCACTTGACCATAGCCAATGCCCTCAATTGGTTGCTTCCCAATGGAGGACCAGTAAATGAGAACCGGTGAGCCGTTCATGGTGGCCGTCTTCAAATCAGTCGTCATGACACCTACGGTCATAGGTCCGGCCCAGACGAGGTCGTTTGTATCGGTCATGATCAGAGGTCTTTGCTGGTGGATGGTGTGGGTTCCAGGGCGAATATTCTGGCCGAAAAAGATCAATCCATCAGCAAGCGGCTCACCACTGGTGGTGATGTCCATATACGGCGGGGTGACATCTGTTGTCTCATAGACCTGATACGGCCAGTACTCGGTTGTGTTTTGCACGATTTCGCGGCTATCAGCTGAGCAGAGCTCAGAGGCTGCCTGCGAAAAAGGAGCAGCGAGAGCGCCGAGGACAGCGAGACGGGAGAGAACAGTCATTCTGGCGATGCTTGACTGTTTGGGCCAGTAGTCACCCTGAAGCACAACCAAGGGGAACAGAGGACTGTGTCAAAACAAGATGCAATGAGTACACGGCGATCCCCGTTGGCGTCTTATATATGAACTACGTACTCCGTATCCAAAGCCCCTAAAAAAAGCCAAGTAACTAGCATGGCAGCCACACGGCGTGATAGGTGAATGGGTCCATCAAAAGACCGGCAATACATACATACGTAATTTCTCGGCGTTGGCCCGCTGGGGTTACACAGCCCACGCTTGGTTGGTAGGATTTGATGGATCGTGGAGCCAATCTTCATCAGACTAGAAGTTGAGGATCCAATGATCTGTCTTACCAGCTTGTTGCGTAAACGAAAACAAGGTGGGTTTGTTCTTAGTGCTCTCTTTGTCTCGGAAGGTGATACGGCGATTGGGGGCAGCTGAGCAACCTAAATAATACGGAGTAATAATAAGTCAAGGGGAAACGCCAACAGGAAGTCGGACAGCGACATCCGCGGTTCGTCGCCGCTGGCTGGTTGCGCCGGCTGCTGGCGTTGACACCCCGCCGCAGACGCGAGGAAAGAGACTGGTGTGCCTGGTTGAGTGCCGATCATTGCAGCCAAGGGCGCAGATCGGCAGGGGAGAGGGTCGGGGCGTCGGAGGAGCCGGCTATCAAGCTGCTTGTATAGGCATCGATCACCACCACGACGGGCGCGGTGTGACTCTGCTACGCTGAGTCTGGCAACTCTTCCCACTCCTGGCGGTGTGGAGATTTGATTGCTGATTGATTGCGATAGGCAGTGCCTGTTCATCACTTAATATACTTCATACTTCGCTGACGTTCAGTTTAAATCGCCGGAGGTTTTCCCGCCTTGCAGCGAGCCCGATACCCGGAACCTGGAGAACGTACTATGTAGCGGGTCCACCCTGCGACGCCAACGCCTTCGTGCGGCTGAAGCCCAGCAATGCAAGTGACTCAAGAATAAGCATAGAGGCAGGTTATAGTAGCATTGGTGGCTCTTAGCAATAGGACGAGAGAGGCCCAGGAGGCCCGAATTGAACATTGAAAAGTGATGGAGGATGGAGAGAGAGAAAACGAGAGGCGGCGGAAGGAAGGCACAAAGCCCGGCTGCCGGGCGGTCTCGTGACCGTGCCTGCAGTAGTAATAATTATACGCCGTTGTGTGTATTTGCATCCCGAAAGAACGTTACATTCGCGTCTGACTGACACCTGGCTCTATCCTTATCAAAAACAGTGATCGCTCTATTCCGCTTTGGGACACACGGCGATGGCGCTCTCACCACCCAATTCCTCGCAAGATGCAGTACTACTGTGTTTTCTGGCGGTGTTCTGCATTCAATCAAACCGCAGACTGTTGTATTTGCAGTGTTTTAAAACTGGAGAGGAGGATGCAAGCTGAACGGAGTGCACAAGGAATGCCGAGACTTCCCTCGACCTGATAAAGTCATCATGCGTGTATATAGGGGAATTTAAGATGCAAACGAGACAAAACACAGCGACTTCCGTAAGCAATGGCCTGCCACTGCTGGATAGTTACTCCATGTCTACGAAGGTAAATGCAACCTCGCTGCTGATCCATTCATGGCAACTAGGCAACACCGGTCCCACGGGGGTGTGAGACAAGAAATACCAGATAGAGTTTTCCTGGGCTAGCTGGCGGCTTTTAGCGGTCTGGAAACCGCTCGAGATTGAACTGGGTCTCCATCCTGTCGTCCTGGATGGCTAGGGGTGGCGGTACTGGCCGGTACTTAAGGACCAGAAACCTCCTGCAGCCTCAGAGCCAGATGTGCGGAAGCCGCCAATTAAGGACATCTTCACTCTGATTTCACGAGCAAGATCCGAGTAGTCTGTTCCCTATCGCAAAACTCCATTATCAGGCATCACCGAAGCGAGAAAAGAGAAAAGGCACAACCAACAACATGACAACAGGGTCAGTTAGCTCCTACGACGCCTCTTCTGGCAAGCGGCTGTTCCTTGTCTCCTGCCCACGCACAGCGTCCAACCTGCTAGTCAAAGTCCTCGCCTTGACCAAGCAGCCAGAAGTTAGCATCAATGAACGCGGTGGCTACGTTCTATGGGATGCTTTCATTTCCACCAACTTCGATGGCCGCATGTTCAAGCCTCTTGACCAATGGTCCGCTGCCGATAGAGCCAGCCTGCAGAAACAATGCCAGAAGTGTCTTGATGAGTTGGAGGAATCCTCGGCCGCAGCCCAGAGGGAGGGCAAGATGTTCGTCACCAAGGAACATGCCTCGTGGTTCCAAAAAATGAGCGCTATTCAGAAATATCTTTACGGCGAAGGTGTGGTCGACGATGAGCCCCCATGCGCTCTACAGTATCCAGATGCATATGGTGTTCCACAAAACCCGCAGTACTGTCCTAATAACCAGACCTTCTTCGCCGACGAATACTTGCGCACTTGGCGTGCAGCCTTTATCATCCGTCATCCGGCTCTCGTGTTTCCCTCTGCCCAGCGAGCTTTGGCCAAGTTGCTCAAAGAACAGATGGACCCCGAGATCCTCCAGCGCTCTATTTCGATCAACATGACATTCCGCTGGGCTCGACAGCTGTTCGACTTTTTCCAGGAACAGACCGGCACAACACCCGCGGTACTCGACGCCAACGATCTCATCAATAGCCCCTTGGTGGTTGCCAAGTTCAGCAAGCTTATCGGCATGGATCCGACCCAGTTGCAATTTGAGTGGGATACACACGCGCGCAAGGAGGATGCAGGTCAGTCGACAGAGGAAGGGCGTCGCCAGGAAATGGAAGCCTTCATGCTGTCTACTTTGCACTCTTCATCTGGTCTCGTCAAGGACAAGGCGCCCAGTCACATCGACCTCGCCGTTGAGATGGCCAAATGGAAAAACGAATTCGGTGACCGTGTGGCTAGCATGCTGGAGAAGGCTGTCGTGGCTGCGATGCCGGACTATGAGTATCTCACGGCTCGACGAGTTCAGCTTGATGGTGTCGAAGATAGCCCTAGCAAAGTGCTCGCCGCGGAGAACGGTGTTTAGAAATTGGTGTATTCTTATTTACAATAGTCATCTCCCATGTTACGAGTTACGGTTAATGTTTAAAAAAATAAACGAATGAGTAAACTGCCCTTGCATATTGAATAAATGGCTTTTTTGGGCATCAAAGTATGTTTGAAAGAGGCGCCTGAGGCAGGAATGTCGAACTAGATTTATTTAGTACTGGCGGCTTTAAGCCTGTTATATGACTAATCAATATGACTCAGCCGATACAATATCTGGTATATTACTCCAGGAACTCGATACCAGATTCTATCACTGGACTGGAATAATAAATGACATGGTGGGATGGTTTTAAAAATGGCTAATATTACTGGCACTCGGGAAGGAGCCCATATATATATCATCATTAAGGATTCAAAATATCATTTCACGCCAGCCTTCAAATGGTCACATCTTCTAACGTAACAAAGCCCTGCTGTTGCTGTGAATAATAGACCCGTCAGCAGTAATATTCTTCATCGAGTAAATATAAGTCTCAGCAATATCTTATGGCATACCCACATTACCCAAAAGTGACTTTTTTTAAACAGCCCTTACACGCGGGCCTCAGCACCTTCACCCCAAAGTTCAGTCTTGACAGTTCCAGCAGTGACCTAGTTCACACGGATGGGTTTAAAATCTAGTGCAAGATTCCGTGTAATTCCTTCCAGACCGGCAGCATAGGCAACAAATGCTGTGAGTTGGGGAAGAGGTCGTTCTGCGAGTATGCACTAGTGAAAGTGATAGAGGAAGTCCAGTTGTTTTTAATAAATCACCACTTTCACAAGTACCTTAGAAGGCGTTTCCAAGCCCGGAGCCTTGTATATTAAATGAGGACAAGCATCCACGATATGCTGAGTGGCTTAGAAGTAGTATACCAGTGATACTGGCTACTAGGTCACCAACTGCTTAGTATCAATATAAAAGCCAACAAGAATATTTGATATAAAGTAGGGTACTGGCGACGTTTCCCCCTTCGGAACTCTGCACCCCATGCCCCCCGGCTGGGGCTCCTAGAATTCTCCCAAAAAAAAAAAAAAAGGATCGTCACTGCGGACGGGACTATCCATGAACCAGATTCAATCGTCATGGCACAGGCTTTGATGCCATCACAGGCGAAACCAAACAGCTGGTATCTTTGGTATGTTACTCCCTAATCTTTTTTTTTTTTTCTTGGTGGATGTATCAATGCAAACACAGGTCAGTCAAAATATCCCCGGTAAGCCTTGCGAACCTCTCTGTTTTGGAGGCGGCCTTGCCATGTATAGGAGCGAGACCAAGAAGGTGATTGTACATTGTACCGGACTGGAAGGACTTCACGGTGAGTTGATCAAAGTCGTTAGTGTTGCATAGAATATCATGTCCGTATTTGTCAGTGCCTTCATACTGTCGTTCAAGTAGTATCTCAGCAAAGACCAACCAACATGACTGTTGGTTAAGCCAGAAACGTAGTATGTCGTAGTTTTGTGTTCCTTGTCACCGACAGTTGCAAGAAAGAACGAAGAAAAAGGAAATTAATGCAGGAACAGACTGTAACGCAAGGAAAGAATAAGTCGTTGCGGCCTGAGGCAGCGATACGAGGGCTAGCCCCGATCCGTCCTAGTGTTTATCTTCGCCGCGGAGAGAATCGTCTCGTTCCGTTTCGCTTCAAGAAACACCAGACTCTGCGCCAATTGAGCAACGGCTGTGTCTCTGTTTTATGCGATAAACCAAGGAAATCAATATACTGTCAGCAGGTGGTGAGCCAGGTCCAATTATCACCATTATCGCCCCACCAGTCAAGTCGGCTATAACAAAAGTCAGCGAGGTTTCCATTCATCCACCTTGGGGTTATTGATTGATTTACTAACCAACTCGCAGACTTGAAGCCATCTCTCCATTACTCCAAAAAAAGAAATTCCGCATCAAATCACAATGTCGATCCCCGTCCAAACAATAACCTCCTTCCGCACCGCTTTTTCCCCCTTTTCGCCGCTCGCACGACCATGCCGCATCGTCCTTAACATGCTGCAAACACCTACTTCGGCGCCGGTCAGCAGCGCAACACACATCAAGATCCAGGTGTCGCACCTGCCACGCAACTCGACGCAGCTGCCCGAGATGACAATCGGGTTCAAGGGTGGCAAGGAGATTAAGCTCGAGGTTGGCAAGCGGAAGATGAAAATTGGGGATGTGGTGGATGAGATTGCGCGCGTGGGCAGGGTGATTGAGCGCGAGGAGAGCTTGAAGTCGTGAGCGGAAGATAATAATTTTATTTTTAACGGTTTATATTGCATTGTACAAAATTCATCTACGTTATTAGCCTGTCTACGGAATGGTATCTTGAGTACCTTGCTTGGAAGATAAATTAAGAGTAGTGTAATGGGAACTGAATTGTGGTCTTTAGGTTTTGTCTACACAACGTGGATTCATTTAACCGCATGTTCTTTTTTTTGGTGCCAGGAGCAAAGGGTCTGCCTTTTTCAGTAGCCAGTTCATCAGACTACAACCTAGCGCATGAGGTGTGGAATTCGTCTACATGTCGTGTCTCCCAACAGGCCGAGAAAAGGGTGTCATCGCTTAGACAGCAGCACCGGAGATGAAGAACCACTTGTCAACGCTGCCGTCGATGGGCGCAGGAGCAAGATTCTCGCCAGCGGGGATCTTGGAAAGCTCAGAGGTACGGTCTGGCGAGGCTTCGTTGGTGACATTGGCCCTAGGAAATATTAGCAATCTGACATTTTTTTTTTTGTTTGCTGTTTTGCGATTCAATAACTTACAAGCTGATCTCTCCGCGAGGAGTGGCACCAGTGATGAGTTTCTGCCAAGCGTCGGCGCACTCGCGAATGACGTCTTCAGCGTACCTAGACAATGTTAGTCTATAGTCATGGTATAATAAGTGCCGCAGAGATCTTACTTCTTGTTCTTGCACTCGCCGGAGAAGGCGAACTGGTTCTCAGGCTTGCCGTCGGGGATCTTGTAGATACGGAACCACTCGTTGGTGGCACGCAGAAGACCGGGCAAGTGACGCTCAACGTCTTCCACGTCGTTGAGCTTAGGAGCCAGAGGGTCGTTCACGTCGATGACGATGACCTTCCAGTCGGTCTCCTCCTCGTCGAGCAGGGCCATGACACCGAGCACCTTGACCTGCTTGATCTGGCCAGTGTAGCCGACCAGCTCGCCGATTTCGCAGACGTCCAATGGGTCATTGTCACCCTTGGCCTTGGTCTCGGGGTGGACGACGTTGGGGTCTTCCCAGGTCTAGAAGAGGGGTGAAAAAATTAGCGGTCATTGCAACAGAACAACAAGCATGGCTGTGTACTCACGCGAGGGAAGGCGCCGTAGTTCCAGAGGTAGCCCTTGTGGGGGAAGCAGTTGCGGACGTAGCGCAGCTTGCCCTTCTTGACGTCCTGCTTGATGGGGTTGAGGAATTCCTCCTTGGAGATCTAGCAGAAGCGGTGGTCAGCATCACGAAGACCTATTTTCTTCTTCAGACTGGCAAATTGCGCACCTCCTGCTTGGCGTTGGTCCAGCGAGGAATCTCGACAATCATGTTCAGCACAGTCTGCTGCTCGTTGGCGTAGAGAGGAATGTCGTGGAAGGGCGAGACGGGGACGCCATCCTTCTCAATGTACACGCGGTGCTCGAGGGTGTTGGCAGCACCGATTTTGCGGATGGAGTACGACATGGCGGGGGAGGTAGCGGACGAGGTCAGTTGGCGAGAGAGCTGGGCAGCGCGCTTAGAGGCTGCAGAGAGGCCGTTGGACTGAATGGCGGGTGGTGATTGTGAAGTAAGAGGGGAATTGTTGGACTGAAGAGATGCAGAAGAGGAGAAACTGGCCAGGGACGAGGGGCGGTGGTGGGGGACAGTCGCGGACGACAGGAGGGGCGGTGGCCCGGTGGGGAAGGGCGCCATGAAGCGTGCTCGTGCTGGTCCTGGTCGTGTTAGCGATCGACGCAGTGACACTGTCGTCAATGATGACAGTGTCGCCGAAGCCTTCATGGGTGGCCGCTGTGAGAGGACTGCGTGAATGCCGTCTGCTTTTCTACCTGCTGGCGCTCGGCTGCTTCTCGGGATTGTTTGTTTTCTTTGCCGAGGTGTTTCAACAAACACCCGGCAATTCTCTATCTCTCTGCAATTGTCAATATTTGATTCTGAGTCTAGATACCAGGGACGATCCTGGCTGCTATGAACCACCCTGTTGCACCGCCCTAGCAATAATCAGCGAGCATGCAGACAACAGCTGCAGAGCCGGAGAGCAGAAATTTTTCGACGGCGCAAGCCACTCGCTAGTCACACCGAAACAGGCGGTGATTGTCGTTGCGCAGTATTCACAATGCAGAAAATACGATTATTATGATTATTCCTGCGTCAACATTGATAAAACGATGCCTCTTGTCGTCTGGGTTTCTGTGATGTTAGTTATTCTACGACAAGTAACTACTGTCAAACTTCGCAACGCGCTTTTGCCTGTCGTCGCAAATTTCCCGATTAGGCCTAGCTTGTGTTGCTGGTCTTCAACAAATATTGTCTATAATTAGGATTCCCTTTTTTTTCATTTTTGACGAATGAATTCAAGAATCTCAAACTATGATTATAATAATAATGTACATTGGGCAAGCCATTTATTCCTTACTAAGATATGCAATTGCGTACGTTGGCATTATTAGGGTTAGGGTTAGGGTTATGTATCCTGCCATGAGTTGAGCTCGATAACCAAAAACATGCTGCGTTACACATGTAAAATCTCGTGCAAGAACCATCTAGTTTTTATCAGGACTACATTTATCAACTGAGGGGGAAATAACCTTAGGTCTGAAATCATGACCAAAGTCGCCAGGTAGAGAGATCTCATTCCGGAAATTAGACGACCATCTATCATATACAGAGGGCTATAATCTGTCTTCGTCAAGCACGTTTATTCCTGCTTCTCACAGCCAATGCGGCTCAGCAATTCCTTCCTGTCCCGGTGTCCAGGAAGACTCACACCGGACGAGCCTGTGTTTCTCCGGGGTTCTATCTTGCTCTTCCACGTGCTGGAGACAACCGGCTTGACGCTGACCTCTGCTTCTTCTTCGCTCTCGTTTCCCTCCTCTTCCGTGTCTCCGTCATCGTCTTCGCTGCGTATATCGTCCGCCCCGGCCCCTTGGACGACCCGGATGGCAACTTTTACAATCAGGACGAACCAAAAGATAGTGAGCAGCTGGAGGAACCCGAGAGCTCCAAGGAATCCCCACGTCACATTATCACTATAACAAATCGTGCCCGAAGGGTCTCGGAACGGCTCCAACGCGTGCGACCAACCGTGCTCAGGTAGCGGAGTTGGACCGGTCAAATTCTCCTGCGACCCGTGGTAGCAGCCAACGGGGATTGTTGCAGGCATGTAGGTGTAAATACCCCAGAGCGTGATCATATAACAGACATGACGAGCCAGAAACCACGAAATCATAAAGACGCCGAACATGATGTCTCGCAAGACGGAAAACCCGAGGTATTTGAAACATTTGGCAAGCTTCTCCGCGCATTAGTACTTGTTCCAAGCTTGTTTCAGGAGTGTGGTCGTTATTTGTTTAGCTTTAAAGAGAGACTTACCGGGAAGAAGATATCAACAATGTCCATCAAGACCAAGATCAAATTAGCGACACGAGTCAAGTGCAAAGAATACGAAGTGTGGATCAGCAGGATGGTCACCATGTGGTGGGCCAGCATCTGCCAATGATCCTTACGACGGTCTTCGATATTGATGACAATAATCTGCTGCAGCCAAAATGCCCATTGTCCCAGGATATACGCCTTGGTGATGTGCGGGAGTTCTCGCGTGGGCCAGTCGGTGAACATCTCCTTCAGGTTGAGAAAGTAGGGGGACGTGGTGTAGATGTACTAGAACGGTCAGACTGAGCCCGTATTCCAGAGCATCACAACAGCGACGTACCACCCCGAGAGTCCAAAAGACAGAGTAGTAGCACAAAAGCCACGCCTGTTCGGAGAACCTGGTCACGTCCTTTTTCTTGGATATCCCCCAGCGCTTCGCCAGCGGAGCCAGTGCATATTTCATGAAGCCAGCGCGGAGGCCGGTGAAGAGAACAATGCAGAATGTGAGAAAGTAGCAGTCTCCATGGCCAACGCCATACCTTCCCGTGGTTGGGTTATATTGTGATACCCAAAAGAACTTGGACGTATGGTGTCGTACCGTGGGCACGTACAGGTGGATTAAGCAGAGAATGGCGATGAGGTTTAGGGAGATGCCTGTTGGATGGTTCATGAGTCAGCCCAAGCTCCATTGTAAAATGTTCGGTCAGAGAGCCCCGTAATTGGCCTCGTGGTAATCAACAACAGCGATAACAACAACGTACTGATCTGATGGCGGGAGAAGCTCTTGAAAAAGCTCATGTTTTTCCTCCGGGCGCGTTTTTGCTCACTGTGTGACTGTGTCGGCGGATTCTCTGTCAAAGGAGAAAGTGGCGGGACTGGTGCCATGGTCACAGCTAAGAGCTGTCGTCAACAAGTGTGTTGCGCGACAAGATGCTTTTCCGTCAAGGACGAGCTGGCGGGGTCGGGTTGTGTGTGGTCGGACTCGGCGCAAGGGCGGGATGATTGCTCTTTCTTTCTGCATGCCGCGAAAAAGGAGACGACAATCGAGGGAACAGGGACCACTCTTTCTGTTGTCACTAGCAGCTGGAAATCTGGCTATCGCTATCGCTATCGCTATCGCAGAATAGGGGCCTGGCCTGGTCAAGGGTGAAAAACGACCGGGCGGCCTGGAATGTTACCAACGACTAACACAATATCCAATCCTGCGTCGCGTTGTTTGCTACAGCCACTCAGTATCGCAGTCATCTTGGGGGCACATTTAAAGCGATTCAACCCATCCATGGAGCGCTCGCTCGGATTGTCTTTACGCCATCAACCGTGCCGCTCGCTATGTGGGATATTGCTGTCATCGGAACTGCAGCGATGTTGCTGACGGTAGCAGTCTGCTGTCTGTCTCTGTTCCACGAGAGAAGTCATTGTAAGCGTCTTCTCCGTCCTTTTCCTTCCTTTTCTCCTCTATTTGCATTTCCGTAGCAGCTCTAATCGGCCATAGTTCAACCAGCGCCAGCTGGCTCACAGCCAAGAAGGAAAGCAAAAGGAAAAGGAAACAGACGAACCCCCGATATACTCGACCTAGACGTACGATGAACTTGGATATTCTCAGCTGGATCGAATATTCAATACCAACCGATTGTAATGAGCATCAATCAACCACTGCACCAGCTCGCTGCAACGCGCTTCCATGTAAACCAAATATAGCATCTCCATTTGTCAGTTGGAATACCTTTTTTTTAGCCTTTTCACTTTTCACTTCTAATAACTTGAAGTTCAAAGGCAAGAAGAATAGTATGTAGTTCCAAGACAGGCTTATCGCGACTTATCTCCACGTGACCGCTTATCAAAATCGTCTTTCGCCGCTCAGCGACGATTATAACCAAATGATTTCGTTATTCCTCTCTCCTCAACAAAATCCTCTCTCTGTGACATGCTGAGGCCGCTCCTCCGCAGCATCATGGCTTCGACAACCCCTCGCGTACCGATCCCCGCCAACGGAGTGGACTACCGCGGCAAAGTCGTGTTGGCGCCAATGGTACGGTCTGGCGAATTGCCCTCACGCCTGCTCGCCCTTAAGTACGGCGCAGATCTAGTCTGGGGCCCCGAGACAATCGACAGAGCCATCATGGGCGCTGATCGACGTGTCAACCCACGAAACAAGACCATCGAATTCACCCGCGTTTCGTCGAATGGCGGCCGAGAGGATCAGCCGAAGAAGGAGAGTGTCATTTATCGCATCGACCCAGAGAACGAAAAAGGAAAACTCGTATTCCAGATGGGCACTGCTTCGCCCGAGTACGCTGTGCAGGCGGCCAAGGTCGTTGCACCGGATGTGTTTGGCATCGACGTGAACTCGGGCTGTCCCAAACCCTTCAGCACCAGCGGAGGCATGGGCGCTGCCCTGCTGCGCACGCCGGACAAGCTGGTTTCGATCCTGGAGGCGCTTGTGCGTGAAGTCGGAGGGCCCTACCAAATCGGCATTTCGGTTAAGATCAGGCTTCTTGAAACCCCGGAAATGACAGAAACATTGGTCAAGCGGCTGGTTCGTACTGGGATTACTGGGTTGACGATCCATTGCCGCACAACCCCCATGAGGCCGCGCGAGCGAGCCATCCGGGACCAGCTGAGGATGATTGTCAACACATGCCACGATGCAGGTGTGGCTTGTGTTATGAACGGCGACGTTACTTCGCGAGACAATGCGCTCGCTCTGATGGAAGAATACGGCGCCGACGGTGCCATGATCGCGACCTCGGCCGAGCAAAACCCATCGTGTTTCCGAACAGGAGCGGACGGTGGGCTGTTGCCATGGCGCGAGGTCGTCCGGAGTTACTTGGAAGAATCCATTCGAGTCGAGAATCGGTGGGGAAATACCAAGTATCTGCTCAATATGATGGTGAATTCCAAAGATAAAGCCTACAAAGACGTCAACAAGGCAAAGAGCTACGCGGATGCCTGCCGACTTTTACAATTCGATGAGCTGGTTTCTGCAGCACAGGAGGCCGACCAGATTTTGGGTCTGCAGGATAGGTCTATCACCAGCGAGGACGGACCTCGGCCATCTGCAGTACAAAATGCCAAAGAAAACAACGAATCTGCCAAAGCTGCCGGCCAGTCAACCAAACATAAAAAGCAAGCCTCTGTGCAAAAGGGCCCTGGTCCGATCAGGACAAACTCCAGGACTAGCGTCCCGAATGCGCCTTCGGAAGCTGAGGCCGAGGTTGATCTCTCTGCTTCAGCTTCAGTTCCGCAGCAGCAAAGTCAGACAGTTACTGTTTGACATATCCACCCCTTAAGCACGCTGTTTTTTTTGGGGGGTGGCGATGTCCTGGATTGTCTGTGCCTGTACCTAGCCTTTGTCATTTTCTTCTTTTTCCCATGCGTATATCCTGGTATTGGCAGCATTTATGGTGTTTTATTGTTTTTATTGTCATTGTCTCACTGCATACATACATAAACATGGTGATCGGTATATTCAACACGTACATAAATAGTATCAATTATATCGTTTTTGAAATTCTTATATTAATTTACAAATCAAATTTTACAAAAGGCTTGACTCTAGGATCTATAAAAATACAGTCGGTCCCAGTAACAGCCCAGTGAAAGCAAGAACCCCTCTTGCATGGAAAATACCCACTGCAGCGTTGGTCAGAGGAGGGGTCGACGTTGCCGGTGAAATTCCAGTGCTAGGTGTCGGCGTTGTCGTAGCATTGCTGGCTGACAGGATGGCATTGACTTCAGACCACAATTCACAGCCCGTGTAATCGACAATGCCAGGCGCTGCTGACTTTCCAAAGATCAACCCGGGAGTCGTGAGGTTCTTAGCTGTGGTTTGGAATCGTGGCCAATTGATTTCGTCGGTCGACGGGTCGGCCTGATCTGCCATGGCCGTCCACAAACTCCTCATCTGCGTGCTGAGCGCGTACTCGGATGCTGTAGAATTACAGGTTCCATTGGGGAGGAAGCTGTTGTCCAAGTTGCCAAAAACAAACGGGATTTCCGCGGTGTGCGTGGCAGCAAAAAGGGAGACGTATTTCTGAGGGATAGTGTCTAGCCACATACAAGTTGAATTGTGGGTGAATTCATAGGTCCATGCAGGGATGTTCTTGCTTGTGGCTTGCGCCGCACCGTGGTATGCTGAGCACTTGTACGTCTGGTCGGTGACGACAGTGGCCATGGCCGCGATTACAGCCACCTCTGTCGCGTTGATGCCCAAGGCAGCCGCGCCGCTGAGGAGCGATGAGCCATTGACAGCAGCCTCAAATAAGGATAGAGGGTAGTATTTCCCAACGAGCGAAGCGGCAGGTCCAAAGGTTTTGCGAAGGAAATCCTTGTATGCCGATGGCGACGGAGTGTTGCCCCTCGACGTGGCCCACTGGGTAGCAAAAATGAGACCTTCGTTTTCATCTTTGGGTTGCCATTAGCTATTTTTGTGCTCAAAAGGGAGATATTCGAATTGTGCATACTGTATCCAAAGACTGCCGGAACATTCACTCCACTAACATAAGGGTCCTCAGGGATGACATGCCCGTCTGCGTAAGCGTAGAGAGAATGCGATATAGGGCCAAGGATACCGAGAGCGCCATAGGATCCAACTCCGTCGGATAGGTAAGTGTCGTCTGTATACGCCTTGCTCAACTCAGCGGCGGTTTTAGACTGCAGACAAGCTTTCTGTATAGAAGTCAGTATGCCACAAGAAAAATTTCGAACTCTGCATACTCACGTCCGAAGTACTGCATCCAAGGGTCTTGGCATACGACGCTCCAGCTCTTTGAATAGACGAGTTAAGGACGAGGCTCCTACCGCCGCCTGATTCTGAAATGACACTGTTGATGAGGGAAGGGGCTTGCGGGAGAGAAGCTACGATGTATGCGTCCTCGGCACCAGCCGATTCTCCGAACAGAACAACTTTTTTCTATATCAAAGGTTATTGTTAGCTCTTCCTTCTCAAAAATTGGTTGCAACCAGGTGAAGTCCGACATACCGGGTCTCCACCAAACGCGGCAATATTGTTTTGGACCCATTGTAATCCAAGAACAAGATCTTGGATTCCCTGGTTGCCGTAAATCTCTGCACTGTTGAGTGCCAGGAATCCCAGTGGGCCAAGTCTGTAGTTGACTGTCACAAGAATTGCACCTTCCTCAGCTGTGTTGCAGCCATCGTATAGAGGGTCCGAAATAGAGCCCTCTGTATTTGAGCCACCGTAGATCCAGACCTTGACTGGAAGTGCCGAGTCTTTGGTGGCGTCAGATGGGGCCCAAACATCCAGGTAAAGACTGAATACAAATCAATTCATGAACATAGCGGCGGGCCAAGGGTAGTAAAAGTTCCGACAGCTTGACTTACCAGTCTTCAGATGTAGTTAACTTTGGAGTAAAATCATCCGAGTACTGAAGGCAGGTGGGAGCCGAAGCTGTTGCATTGAGTCCTCCCTCGGGGAATTTCTTATTGTAAGCCTTTGGAGGCTCGAAACGAAGGTCTCCAACTGGAGGCTCGCCATAGGGGATTGCCTTGTAAAAGACTGCGTTTTGTCCACCCGAGCACAGTCCACCCTGAAGGACGCCAGCATCAATGGTGACGGACGGCGAGGATGCTGCCGCAGCCGCAAAAGCTGACAAAATAGTTGATACAAGCAGCTTCATCGTTACTAAGATGTGCCGGAAAACTCAAGCTCGGACAAAGCAAAAGCGAATGGGTCTGGCAAGAAACATTGAACGTCGGACAGCGGCGGACCCTGATCTTTTATACGAGGCCAGACTCAATGGGTGCCTGGCCTGCGCCCCAGGATTGACTAGGATTAACATCACGGCGTCGGTGCCAGACTGCCAGTAGGGCCAGTAGAAACATTAGAACTAAATTTTGTTGGTTACGTATATACACCGTTTTTGGCCCCAAGGTTGAGGCTAACCTGTTTCGAGGTACCAGCGCGAGCGTAAAAGAAGCTTAAAAGTTAACGAGGCTTCGTTTTCCAAGAATAGCAACAGAGTGCGTGGACTTTCGACTTAGAGCGCAAATTCCAAAGGCTGTTATTGATTTAGCTAGCGTCTAATAACATTTTCATATAATTTCCAACGGTTTTCTATTGCCGTTCGCCGCAGAGGCATTGCTCGTGAGTCAGTTGGTCCTTCTCACGAATAGGTCTTTCTATATCGACTTCTACATCAAGGTTTCCTTCTATGGCTAGCATACTGACCCCACACCATGGTATTGGTGTTGGTGTTGTGGCAGAGGCTCCGTGTTGGTGAAATGAGGTTGAAACTTGCAAGTCGTGTTGGGGCTGAAGAAGAGGAGTTCAATTAAAAATTAAAACCACGTGACCCCCCGGCGCGTGCCTTCGCGTCGCAGCGCGCCAAGCACGCCCGTTCGGCCCGCCACGCCGGATCAAGGATTTTGCTGGGGAAAGAAAGCTGCAGTCACGCTAATTTTAACATCTTTTTCTTATTATCGTTGTTGTTGGTGCTGCATACCATCTTTTCTTGCCTGCACTCAGGACGGCGTCCAAATGGACAGGCATCACTTTTGAGATCCCTCTCCTCCAGCGCAGAAACCATGGAGTCCGTGCCGGACACACCCAACGCCAGGGCGACTGAGGTTGACGACGCAGAGACTGTTGCCACGGTCCTGATTCCCCCCAAGACACAACAGCAACAAACACCCTTATCGCAGCGCTTCACACAGGTCACGCAGCCCACTCAGATCATTGAGCGCACGCCTGCCAATGAGCCCAGCTCCGTCGTGCAGGTCGCCGCGTCCTCGCCGTTTGGTCCCTCGTCGTCTCCCTCGCGACCCACGGCTGGCGGTGGCATTCTCTCGAGTTTAATGGCCCCGAGTGGCACGCTGTTTCGCCCGCCTGCTGCAATTGCTCGGCCCCAGAAGCGAGCGCCAGCTCTCAGCGACGAAGACCGGCCCAACTACGCTGGAGGTTCGTCCGATGAAGACGAGCTAAGTTTGCTCGCAGATATCAAGCCGCGCACGTTTACGAAACCCCCGGCGAAGAGTCCCGATAAGATCATGGAGTCCCCAGTGAAACAGAACGATGTTTCTGGAAAATCTGGTAAATCGTTTAAAGACTTGACGGCCGCATTTGCCTACCAGCCCGGTGCGAACAACAAGCGCTCTATCGCCCAGCTGGACGGCACTTACGATTCTGGCTCCTCCAAGAGACTGAAGCAGAACACAATTTCCCGTGCAATACCTGTCGCAGACGACGAAGACGATATGGGTATAAACTCTTTGGACGACATTGAGGACTTTAGGATGAAGACCCAGGTGTCACGGCTTATGAAATTGTTTCCGAAGCTCTCATTTAAAACAATTGTACGGAGCTATATGAATCACAGGGGAAACTTTGATCGGACCTCAGAGTATCTAGCAACACAGGAAGACGCGGGGCGAAAGAGGTCCTCATCACCGGATGAGTTGAGCGCGTATCCAGAAAACAAAGCTAGGCCGGCAAAACAAAATATCAAGTCTCAGCACAAGATTCTTGACCGATACACCAGCAACGTCCATAGAGCTAATGTTCCGGCAACTTCCAATGTTACAAAAGGTAGACGTTTGATGAGAGGACCCCGACCTCGAGCGGTCTCTAGAGAGAGTTCTCCTGCTCGTGGAAGCTCTCCGGTCTCAGATGCTGCAGCCCCAAAACCAAAACGCCGTCTAATCCAGGGCAAAAAATCGAAGAGATCCGCTACACCTGAAGAAGCCGAGGAGGAAAGCTTTCCATCCGAATCCGACTCAGATGTTGTTCCTGAGGAAGACAACAGTACGATCGAAAGACGGGTTCTTGACTTTATCAATACTTGCACAGCAGAGGGCCTCGCAGATCTCGCTTGTACCACGGAGGACATTGCTTCGACTATCCTTGATGAGCGGCCATTTGGTTCACTTGACGCCGTCCGAGTGGTCATGTCCAAGGATGAACCTCAGACAACCAACCAGAAAAAGTATCGGCGGCCCAAAAAGGCCATTGGCGACAAGGTTGTCGACAAGGCGATTGAAATGATGAAAGGCTATGAGGCTTGCGATGCTTTGGTGGCTCACTGCGAAAGCCTCGGCAAACCGCTCACTGCTGAAATGAAGAAATGGGGAGTCGACATGTTCGGCAACAAAGAAGGCGGCGAATTAGAGCTTGTGTCCATAGATCCTGATTCAGGAATCGGCACTCCCACAACTGATGATGGCGATGACGCTGTAATCGATGGCGGTCGGAAATATCGATTCGTACCTCAACCACAGATTATTGACAGCAACTGGAAGTTGAAGAATTATCAGATTGTTGGCATCAACTGGCTCGCACTTTTGTTTCAGAAAAAGCTCAGTGGCATTCTGGCAGACGATATGGGGCTAGGTAAAACGTTCCAGGTCATTGCCTTCCTCGCACACTTGTATGTGCAAGGAATTAAGGGGCCTCATCTTGTTGTTGTGCCATCATCTACCCTAGAAAATTGGCTTCGCGAGTTCAAAAAGTTCTGCCCAACTCTTAATTTGATGCCATACTATGCCAAACAGCAGGAGAGAGCGGATATTCGAGCAGCCATTGAGGACAATGCGGATGAGGTCAACGTGATAATCACGACATACACTGTTGCAAAGGCCAAAGAGGACTCTAGGTTTTTGCGTAATATGGGCTTTTGTGTCTGTGTTTTCGACGAAGGGCATGTGCTGAAGAACAGCTCATCGAAAATCTACGATCAACTGATCAGAATACCGGCCGAGTTCCGACTGCTGCTGACTGGAACTCCTCTGCAGAACAATCTCCAAGAACTGGTGTCGCTGCTGGGGTTCATGCTTCCCGATGTTTTTAATCGGTACAGGGAGGATTTGCAGACCATTTTCACCAACAAGGCCAAGGTCACGGATACCAGTGAACATGCTGCGCTCCTATCAGCTCAACGGATTGCACGTGCCAGATCGATGATTGCGCCATTTGTACTTCGCCGGAAGAAACACCAGGTCATTGACTTGCCCGCAAAAATATCTCGGGTAGAGTATTGTGAAATGAACGAGGTTCAGAAACAAATTTACGATGCCGAAAACGAGGAGGTTCGCAAACTGCTCGCTGATCGTGCGGCGGGTATCAAGACCGGTAATAGGTCTGCCAACGTTATGATGAAACTCCGATTTGCAGCCATCCATCCTCTATTGAAACGCAGACTGTACAACGAAAAGACTCTGAGCAAGATGTCGCAGGCGTGTTTGAAAGAGGAGATGTGGTCACAGTCCGACCCAGATATCATCTACGAGGAACTGTTACCGTACAACGATTTTGAATGTCATGCAATGTGCAAGAAACACCCAACGTCCCTGGGTAAGTTCGCGTTGCGCAAACAGGAATGGATGTATTCCGGCAAAGTGGACAAACTGTGCGAACTGCTCAAGCGGTTCAAGGCAAACGGCGATCGGACGCTAATCTTTTCTCAATTCACGCTCGTCATGGACATTCTCGAGTACGTGCTGGAGACGCTGGACATGGGCTTTTTCCGACTCGACGGCCGCACCAGCGTCGAAGACCGACAGTCGATCCTGGACGCGTTCTACCAGCAGACCGAGATTCCCGTGTTTATGCTGTCAACCAAGGCAGGTGGCGCAGGCATCAACCTGGCATGCGCCAACAAGGTGATCATCTTTGACTCGAGCTTTAATCCACAGGAGGACGTGCAGGCCGAAAACCGCGCGCACCGCGTCGGACAGCTCAAGGAAGTCGAGGTGATCCGTCTGGTTACAAGAGATACAATCGAAGAGCAAATGTACGCGCTGGGCCAGACCAAATTAGCACTGGACCAGCGGGTGGTCGGCGACGACGCGGCGGACTCGAAGCGCACCGAAGAAGTTGGCATGAAGGCCGTTGAGGATATGATTGCAGCCAATTTGGATGAGAAGGAGTAATTTATTGGTACCGTGCTGGAGGCGTGTATTGTAGTATGGATGTTGCAGGTGCATAATCACGGCGTTGTTTATTAATCATGATACCAAATAGATATAGATCATTTGGTTATACTTAATTGCCGAACAGATTATTTATTAAAATCGTTCAATATACACTCATTCATTTCTCATAATGATATGAACTTTTTTTTTTTAATGCCAAAAGAAAAAAACTACACACCCAGAGCCTTCAACAGCTCCTTACCCACTCCCGTGGCACTAGCCGGGTTCTGTCCAGTAATCAACACCCCACCAAGCTGATTCGTCTTGTCCACAACAACACGCTCACCCCAGGGCTGATCGGCGCTGACATACTTGTTACCCGTGACCTCGTTGAGCTTGTCTTCCAGCAAGAATGGCACCACCTTGTCCAGCTCAATCTGCTTCTCTTCGACGTTGCTGAAGCCGGTCACGGTAGAGTTTTTGATTAGCGGTTCACCAGATGGAGTTGTCGCATTGACGAAGACCACGGGTCCGTGGCAGACGGCCGAGACAGGCTTTTTGGCAGAGGCAAAGGTTTGGATGAGAGAGAGGGAGACCGGATCGCTGACGAGGTCGAACATTGCTGCACGAAAAGTTTTAGCCATTGGCAAAAGACACAAGGGAGGAGGGAGGAGGGAGACTTACGGCCGTGTCCGCCAACGTAGAAAATGGCATCGTACTCGTGCGCCTTGGGCACGATTTCGGCAAGACGCACAGTGTTCTTCCACAGAGCTTGCTGGTTTTTGTAGAAGTTGACTGAGAGCTCGTCCGACTCGAACATTTTGATGGAAGCCGGGTCGAGCGGCGCCTCGCCACCCTTGGGCGAGGCAATGGTCATTTCAACACCGGCATCGTGCAGGACTTGCCAGGGGTGGGCGAATTCGGGCTGTTTTGTCAGGGTTAGCATCAAATTGCCTGTTGGAGATGGAGAAGAGAGGCGTACGAGGAACCAGCCGGTGGGGTGGTCGTTGCTGGGGATCTTGTCTACAGAGGTGAGGACGACGAGAACCTTGGGAGCCATGATTTAAAAGAAAGGATTTTCACCGCTGGGTTAATGTTTCGATGGCGTTTGACAAGAATGAGAAAGCACAGTAAACTGACATCTGCAAGCTGGTACATGTACAGTATTTATATGTTCGCATGCGGCATATGATATCATACGCCGTCACCTCCTCATACCTCTTGATATGTAATCAGCCCGCACAACCCCGCCATGCTGAAGATTTCAAATGTCTTCAACATTGGCATGTAGTAAGCATCGTCTCCATAGTCTTTACGATGGTCCAATGGAAACCCAGCCATGGCCACGAAAAGATTCATGAATTTGAGTATATGCAGCTACGGCTTTAGCGCGTTGTGTTTATGCAGGTGGAGGCTAGGCCGCTACTGGAATAGTCTCCGGGGCTCTACAAGGAATTGCGTAAACCGGGGTTGCGCTAACGCGAGGTTTCACTGTAAACCGTATACCATGTATTATACAGAGCCCAGGGTGGTGCACGCCTGGGAATAACAGTTCTCAGCAAAATAGGAGTTTTTCGAGACTTGCCACGTGGTACGGGTTTGGACTCCTATCTCTGGAAATTGTTTTTGGCTCGCAATCCTGGGTATACTACCAGTTGACGTACTCGAGACGTTATATGTGTGAGCCGGAAACATATATTTTCATATCCATTGATGTATTAACCGGCTTCTCTACATGGACAATTCATTCGTGTATTCATGATTCATGATTCATACCCAGACCAACCCAATACCAAACTACCCAATATGGGTTCTTAACCAAACACCGGTGTCAGCTCGCCCTCGTATACCTGCGGCTGAATCATATGGTACCATCTGGCCCATCTAGTAGAAATTAGTTAGATCAGTCAGAACCACCAGAAGATAAAGAACAGATTGATACCTTTCATGCAATGGAGATGGAAACTTGAAAATATCGGCTCCATCGAGATCAACCTCGTGACACACAAGTCCATTCTCAAAGCACTTGCCCGTGGTCCTGTACTCGTCTTTCCACGTTATTCTTCCCTGAGGTGCAGCTAGCAATTTTTGAAACACCTTGATAGCGATATTGTTCTGTCGTGCGAATGTGCCGGGATAGACCTTGTCGCCTAGGTATTGGAACAGCCGGCAATCGTCATGCAAGACTGCTACCACACCTTCTAAGGATACCAGGCGTTTGAGACGACGGCGAGGAGTCAGCAGGGCCCCAGCATGGTGCTGTCAATATGCCTGTTAGTTCCTATCTTATATCCTCCTTGCTGGGTTTAATATGCATACCATATCGATATAACACAAGATCGACCGGACTATCGCAGGATGACCCGCCGTCAAGGTAAACACGTGGTTTGCAGCTTCCTGGCTGAGTTTGTACCCCAAACTTTTTGAGGTTATTTCCGAAACCACGTCTTCGAATTCAGGCCGTGAAAAGAAAATTCCGACATTATCCGCGCAAGCCCCATGTGTTGACAAGTACGAGATCTCTGGCAGCATTTCAAACACGGAATTTTTATCAGCAAACTGCCCTTGGTCGCTGAGGAGACAAAATTTGGGACCCTTGTCGCTGTTGGTAATTGCGTTTTTGATCAGGCGTTTTAGTTTCTGTAAGCATTTATGGGCTTCACCAATAATAAAGACAAACTTGCCATTGATGACGTCCTCAGAGCTGGTTCCGGGGTAGTTGGGCTGACAAAATTCTGCAAGGGATTCTTCCGGTTTGCCGTTTTTGGTAACTTGCCAATCTTTGATAAAAACTGTTTTTGTTTCTTGTTCACGGAGGTACTCAAATAGCAGCTGTCCCAGAGTAGACTTGCCAGAGCCAGGCAAGCCCCAGATCAGAACAGCTCCGCGTGTATGTACTATTCCAGCGATGATAGACACTGTCTCTGTCCGAGGGCAGATATAAGGGTGGTCATTATTTGCAGCGGTCTCGTGAGAAAACTCGTCTGGTTCTGGCTGGAGACCAGGTGCCAGTGGCAGTGGGTCTGAAATTGTCTGAAGTAAATCGCCAGTCCGGTTCGAACCACGCTCTGTGTGTCCAACAAAGCGATCCAGGGACTGGCGCAATCCGTCTCTGTGTGATCTCTCTGTGTGAAAGGACTCGGGCTGGCGAGGCAATTCATGATTGTTAGAAGATCCCGCCGCAACAGAAAGGAGCTGCTGCTGGGGTGGCCTGACGGGTGAGCTCATGGGGTCTGTTTTGTATTCAAACGAGTGTTCAGGCGTAGTAGAGAACAGTAGAAGATCTCCCCTTTCTAGTTTTGTATATGGTAATGCTCGACGCGTGGTTGGAGGAGGCTCATCGAATTCCTGGTGGAGAGACACGGTATGGCCGCAGTCTGCACACTGGGAGTCTGGACATAGATCTCTCAGACTTGCCACAATCGAGCCTGCGACACAGGGGCAGTCGAACATTCCGGCGAAGAGACATCGTCCAAGAGTTAGTTTGACTCTTGGGCCGTCAGGGCTTGGCGGTGGTTTCAGTGGTGGCATGGTTGAACTCAGATGAAAGTGTAAGAAAGTTAGGTTGGAAGCGAAGGGTGAGAACAAAACGTGAGACGCGTCAGAAGTAAACACAATGATACCAGTTAATCAAGCAGTGCGGTAAGGCTGGGCTGCAGTAGGGGTGACTCGAGGTGAAATAAAAAGCATATTGCAGGCTAGGTTCAAGAAGTGATTCATTCTAAGAGGAATTTGATAGAGAATATGGATTGGAGTCTGAGATAAGATGAAGGGTGTGTGTTTACTTGTTTACCTTATAAGAGTGAGAGAGAGTGGTAGAAGAGTAGAGCCTTAACTGCTGTGGACAATGAGTATAAACTGGCAATGTCAGCGAGAGTCCAGTTTTCAACTTGACATTGTCAGGTATTCAATTGCTAATGTTTAAGCTTTCCAAAATTAAAAAAAATAAATAAAATAAATAAATAAAGCAATGCATGTATATACATGAACTAAATAGGAATAACTGCACAACAACGTTGGGATAGCGGCAAAAATAAAGGACAGCCGCAATTCAGCGAAAAAATAAGAGCCCGATGCGGGGGTCGAACCCGCAGCTTTCAGATAACCTTGTATCCTCAGAAATTATCTTCAGAGAGAGATAAGAGTCTGACACTCTGCCAATTGAGTTAACCAGGCTTTGATGTCGATGCAGTCAGAAAATATGACTTATGAGCAAGGTACAAAGTCATAAGCGTTAGACGTGAGGCTAGTGATAGTGCGCACTGCGCATATCTGAGGTCAACTGAGTATTTTATTGGGATTTTTCCTACGTGCTACTTCTACTATGGTGTTTCCAGCAAAATGCAGAATAACATGAGTCCCACAAACAGCAGCATTTGACATGGACAAGTGAACGGTTTATTGTGTATACATGTACTATGTATGTACTTTGTCTATGGAAAAGTCTTCATGGATCCACCTTAGGGCATGTCCCGGGTTAGCCGTGACTCTATGATGAATGCGCAGTTCCACCAAGTAACTGATTCTATTGTTTTACAAGTTAACATTTTGGAATATCGTTATTTACAGTCCAGGAACACCACGTTATCCGGAAACTCGAAGTGGATACTATTTGCTGCCTGATGTGCGTAGTGATTGGCCTTTGGCCTCGGCTGCTCGGGAGCCCGAGATTATATATTTTATATCATCAACATTCGAAGGGTATGGTACATACCAGTCTACGTACCACCAATATGACAGCAATTATTATTTTATTATAAACACATTATACTCCGTATCTCTAGACAGAGACTATTTGATCTGGATAGCATGAAAAAAGAAAGAAAACAAAGCAAGGTATACTCTCTTTGTCCGGCATTCCTCAATATGTATTCAATCATCTCCGCTTGCATGCATCCGTGTGGTCCCGAATTCATAAACAAGCTGTGCCCCCGTCAAATTTGCAATTCTCCCCTCATCCCTTCTCAGACTTGCCTTTGCTCTAACTTGACTTACCTCCACCTAAAGACATCACACACCAACACAAAAAAAGGCCCTAAGGGAGAAAGAAAAAAAAATGGCCGGCCGCTTCATGCTCGGCCTCGTGGGCCTCGCCACTAGCACCGGCTGCTACATAGCCGATTGGAACGAAACACACATCTACAATCCGAACTGGGCGCCACATGCCAAATTCCACAACGGGCAGACCATGTCTATGGGCTTGCTGCTCGGCCTCACCACGCTGTACTACCTCTACGGCCCGCCAGCCTCGTCCTCGCTTCCCCTGGCTCAGCAGCGATCTGCGCTGTGGACCGCTGCCTGGGTTGCCAGCTTGTACTGGACCACGCAGTTTTCGGCCCTTTTCTATCCGGGTTCGTTGGCCGTCGATCCCGAATTTGGCGAGGGCCAGCCGCAGGTTTATCTGGTGTCGGGGTTTTTGAGTATGACTGTCGTTGGGATCTGGTTGGAGATGAAGCGGCTTAAAAATGTTGCAAAGAGGGTTGATTAATCAACAGATATCCTCAATTGATGTATACACGCCGCCGAAATACAAAGGCGAGTGAGTATCAAATGGGACAAATGGCTTAGCAATGAAGCTAATCGCATCGGTCAAAGTTATTTTACATTTGGCTAGCTGTGCTTTCGAATGTTGTATATTACCAGTCTTTACAAGAAACTCTCCAATTAAATGTTATTTACATGTACTATTTATCATTCTGCTCGTAGAATGCGAATCAACCTGTATAGTCTCAGCTTAATATTGGAAATGCGGGGTACTATATAGTACCAGCCAGTCACTGCTACCGTTGCACCATAATCAGCACCTAGATCAGCATTTTTTAGCTTAAAATATGTTGATCCTCATGTGGCGTCGGTGTTTAATTAGTAGCCCGAGCTTTATTCTTCTACTTAAACCTTGGAATGCTTGCGTTTTCTCAACGCCAGTGTCAGAAAATAGATACATGTAACTAGGGGATACATTTTCTACCCTACATACATAATGGTGCTACAAATCCTGCAGCAAGGAGTTCTCGGCTTTTGCTGGACTGCTTCTCTGGTATCTGCCTACACTCCGACAATTTCAGACCCTGATGCACCCAACGCCCAAACTTCCTGTCCTGGGTACCAGGCCCAGGACATGAATGTCAATGCTAATAAACTCACAGCTACACTGACACTAGCTGGACCCGCTTGCAATGCCTATGGTTCAGATATAGACACTCTCCAGCTCACGGTGGAGTATCAGGACGCTCATAGACTTGCTGTCAATATTGAACCAATGTATATGGTACAAGGTCACTTTCTATACTTTATGCACGTACGCAGTAGCAAGTACTAATTTACCAGGACTCGAGCAATCAATCATATTACATCCTACCTCCGGACCTGGTAGATAAACCCCAGAGTGCCACATTCATGCCAGCAACAGATCTAGCCTTCAACTGGGGCAATACACCCAGCTTCTGGTTCGACGTCCGCCGCAATTCCACAAACGCCACCCTTTTCAGCACCCGAAACACCAAAATAGTTTATGAGAATCAGTTTCTCGAATTTGTCACACAATTACCACCAAACTATAACGTCTCAGGCCTTGGAGAGCACATCCACGCACTGAGGCTTGAGCCGGGGTTCGTGGCAACAAACTGGAACGCTGATATTGCAGATCCAACAAACAGAAACATGTACGGCACGCACCCATTCTACATGGAAACGCGATATTCGCCCAGCCCCCAAAATAAAAAAGTGCAGGGGTTCTCGCACGGGGTGTATCTTCGAAATGCCCATGGTTTGGAAGCCGTCTTTGGCGAGCAGAATTTGACGTGGAGGGCGATTGGCGGTAGTATCGAGCTGTATTTCA
The DNA here is from genome assembly GCA_000985935.1 of Talaromyces islandicus. Taxonomy (NCBI): domain Eukaryota; kingdom Fungi; phylum Ascomycota; class Eurotiomycetes; order Eurotiales; family Trichocomaceae; genus Talaromyces; species Talaromyces islandicus. Next base: position 1,382,502 of record CVMT01000004.1, on the reverse strand, counting down.
TGGATGGACCTACTCCTGCTGATGTGACAGCCCAGTATACCTCTGGTATTGTCGGGCTCCCTGCCATGCAGCAGTATTGGACACTTGGGTTTCACCAATGCCATTGGGGATATGCGAACTGGTCTACTGTGCAGTACAACATTGACCAATACCGACTCAACGATATCCCGCTAGAAACACAGTGGATCGATATTGACTACATGGATGCCTATGCCGACTTCACCACGGATCCCGTCCATTTTCCTGTAGATGAAGGGCAGGAGTTGATCAGGAAGCTGCACAGTGCCGGGCAGCATTTTATTCCTATCATTGACGCGGCGCTTTGGTGGCCTGGAAATTTAACTAACTACACGAGCTACAACCATGGCCACGAGCTCGGCGTGTTCATCAAAAACCCCGACGGCTCCGAATACGTCGGCCAGGTATGGCCGGGCAATGCTGTGTGGCCAGACTGGGTTAACCCCAAAGCCGAAGAGTTTTGGGCCAGCGAAATCGCCGATTTCCATGGAATCCTCGCGTTTGACGGCATCTGGAACGACATGAACGAGCCATCGAGCTTTTGCGATGGCAGCTGTGGCACAAAATCACCCCAAGCTGGATTTTTGGGGCAAACTCAGCGAGATGTGAATGCGCCTCCGTACGCAATCAACAATGTCCAGGGTGAGCTCAGCGCAAAGACAGTGGCTACGAATGCCACGCAATACGGCGGCGTCCAGCATTACGACGTGCACAACATTTTCGGGTATGGGCTTCTCAAGGCCACAAATGCTGGCCTCCAAAGAGCCATGCCAGGCAAACGGCCCTTTATCATAGGCCGGTCAACCTTTGCAGGCGCCGGAAAGTACTCGGGACACTGGGGTGGAGACAACAGTGCAAGCTGGCAGCTGATGTACTGGTCCATTCCACAGGCGCTCACAAATGCGCTATTTGGGATTCCCATGTTTGGCCCTGATACATGTGGCATCTCAGGTAACACGAGTGAAGAGCAGTGTGGTCGGTGGATGCAGCTTTCTGCCTTTTTTCCATTCTACCGAAACCATTATGGAATAGGCGAGCAGGGCCGAGAGGCGTGGAGTACGTCCTTTTCTTCTTCCTGTTCATCAGATGTGACGTATAGTGCTGACATTTCTCAGGATGGCCCAGGGTGGCAGAATGGAGCCGTGACACTATCAGAATCCGCTATTCAATCCTACCATACATCTACACGCTCTTCCACGCAGCCTCCACCATAGGCAGCACCGTGATGCGAGCCCTACAATGGGAATTCCCCAACGACCCCAGCCTGTTCGGCGCAGATCGACAGTTTTTACTCGGCCCTGCAATCATGGTCATCCCAGTCCTAAACACAAACGTGTCGAGCGTGGACGGTGTGTTTCCAGGCGGCGACCAACAACTCTGGTACGACTGGTATAATCAGACTGCTATACCAAAACAACAGCACCAGGGACAGAACACGACTGTTGATGTGCCGCTGGGCCATATACCCGTGTATGTGCGAGGCGGATACATTGTGCCCATGCAGCAGCCTTCGTACACAATTGCAGAAAGCAGACGCAATGCGTGGGCTGTGCTTGTGGCGCTCGATAACAACGGATCTGCGAGGGGATCGCTGTATCTCGATGATGGGGAGAGCCAAGAGCCTTCTCAGACGCAAACGGTGAAGTTTTCAGCCCAAAAATCGAGTCTGGTGGCTAATGTCCAAGGGAGATTCGCATTGGTTGATGGCGTAGTCACGCCGCTGGCTAATGTGACTGTGATGGGCGTGCAGGAGTTTACTGATGGCTCTGCTGTCACGTTTAATGGAGAAAAGGTGGACACACATAAAGTGATCTATGATCAACCTCGCCAGTTACTTCAAATTATAGGTCTGCAGGAGACCACATTCAAGGGAGCCTGGGCAGATAGTTGGGAGATCAAATGGGGCAAAATCTAAACATCACTTGTAGGTTACGTATATAACAAATATGTGCGAACCCTAGGAGGCTACACCCCTGGACTGTAATCGGGCCTTTAACTCGAGCATTTGGTAGTGTAGCAGTAGTAGTCATGCGGGGTCTATGGAAGATAAGCCGCCCCGCATCCCTAAGTTATTTGCTTCTTGGTTGCAATTCTCAACGTGCAGCCGCCATGAGTGCAGTAAATTCGGACTCGACTGCCGAGCGCAGCCACTTGCTCTCCATTCCTCTAGATTTAATCACATATATATTCGATTTTCTGCCCAATCAAGATCTTAAACGCGCGCGTTTGGCCTGTAGAAGCCTCCGAAATGTTGTTCGCTTGCGAATCCACCGCGTCTTCATATCAGCCAACCCGCACAATATCGAAATTGCAAGGGCTATTGCTGACGATGAAATCTACCGCAGAGGCATTGTCGAAATTATCTGGGATGACTCACTGTTGGTCACTTTACAAGACAATCGAGAACGCTTCCAGGAGAGCTCTTCGGATGATTCTGATGCTCTAGGTAACGACGAAGATAGTCCTCCAGGTTGGTTCAAGCGAAAACTCAAAAAAAACCTGGACCACCTATTTAAGCAGAGGATGGGGCTCGATGACCCCGACCTTCTCATCCATATTGCTAATTCACGGCGTGCTGCTGCGCTGATGTCGACCGAGGAGGCCTGGTCATACTACAGAAGCCTTATCCAACAACAAAAAGAAATCCTCACGTCTGGAGAAGCCGACGTATCTGTGTTACGTTATGCCCTAGTACGGCTCCCTGCCCTCAAACGAATCACCATTACCCGCGCTGCCCATGGGATTCTGTTTCACCCACTGTATCAGACTCCGATGATCCGCAGCTTCCCACGCGAGCTCAACTACCCGATCCCCTATGGCTGGCTGGCTATGGAGACGCCCATTAATGACCCTCAGGCACCTCCACCCGGGGCCCTGGCTGACACCGTCATGGACCCTTGGCGTGGGTTCCGCGCTGTGACGCGTGTCCTGGCCGAGTTGCGAGACCACCGTATCACGGAGCTGGTCCTCGACACTGGGGGTCTGGTCTGTGGGGTCAGCTGCCGCATATTTGAGAGCCCTTGTAGAGAATATGAGGACCTCGTATCCCTGATCCAGCGGCCGGGCTTCAGGCGACTCGATCTCGCCCTTATCGTTGGTGACGATGCGCATAGAGACTGGGCGTCTTTTCGTAGCGGGAATCTCAGCCAGATGCTTGCTTCCGCCGAAGGCTTGGAGCATGTAACATTGTCTACTACAGTCGAATCTGACCCAGCTGTTGATTCAGAGGAGGGGGGGAACGGACATATGAGAAATTTAATTCCGTTGAAAAGCATCTTCCCCATAGATAAGTGGCCCCGTCTACGCCATTTGAAACTGTCCCAGTTCTTAGTAAAGCAGGCAGATGTTGTAGATTTCCTAGTTGCCCTCCCAGAGACTTTAAGATCTGTAGAGCTGAGCTTTCTGTTATTCTTAGACGGAGGAGGGAACTATAGGGACATGCTTGACGAGATGCGAGAGAGACTGGCCAGCTGGCGGGAGAGGGAAAAGAGTGCCCGACCAAGGGTGGTGATTGGAATCAAATGGCGTCGACTTGTTGTTTTGACTGGGAGGGCGATATGGGTCGACAGGGAGGTCGGCGAGTTCCTTTACGGGGCTGGGGAAAATCCTTTTGCAAGTGGTCGTAACAAAAACAGGATACGGTACGGTTGTGGCGTAGTGAAAGATGTGTTTCAACCTGAATATAAACGGCCTTATGTGGACGTGGAGACGATGGAAGAGCTGGGATACTACAAGAAAGATCCCCAGCGCCCGAAGCCTAGACGTGACTGGTTGTCATAATACTGGGAATGGGAGAAGGAATGGAATTAATCTGTATATCTTGTACGTAGTAGACATCGATATTCTTCATGCTGTTCAAACATTCAAGTGAAGCTGACACTTCATGGAGACTTTCGGGCGGAATATAGGAGGCGAAGAAGAAAAATCAAAGTAAATCAAAAGTTAGCTTCCGAAATTCGACGTGGGAAAATTTACTGAAAATACATATCATTTGATAATAGCGACTTTGTTACTTCCTGGCTAAAAAGCGAACCCTTGTAATCGGGAATAGCATGAGCATTAGAAGTTGGCGCCGCCCCCGCACCCTCACTTTGCAATCCTCCAGATAGCGACGGCCATGAGTGCAGACCATGAGATCTCGGCTGTCGAGCGCAGTCGCTTGCTCTTGCTCCCTCTAGAGTTGATCAAGTGTATTTTTGACTTCCTGCCTAACCGCGATCTCAAAAGTGCGCGTCTGACCTGGAGAGGTCTCGGCAATGCGGTGCGCTTGCGAATCAACCGCGTCTTCATATCAGCCAATCCATGTAATGTCGAAGTCGCTAGGGCCATTGCCGATGATGAACGTTACCGCAGAGGCGTGGAAGAAGTTATCTGGGACGACTCATTGCTTCAGGACGACTGCAATGATATCGCTGACTCAGACGATTCCGACTCTCAAGACGACGGCGATGACGGGACTCTAGGCTGGTTCAGACGCAAACTCTAGGGTAATCTGGACTACGTATTGACGGAGCGATTGGTGCCCGATAACCCCGACCTTCCCATGCATGTAGCCAAGGTTCAGCGTGCTGCTGCGCTCATGTCGGCCAAGGAGGCCTGGTCGTACTTCCAGACTCTCGTTCGGCAGCAGAGAGCGATCCTCGCTTCTGGAGAGGACATCTCGGCCTTGCGCTACGCCCTAGAGCAGTTTCCATCTCTCAGGCGCATCACCATTACCCCCGCCGCTCATGGGGTTCTGGGTTCTGTTCCATCCGCTATACGAGACTCCGATGATCCGCGCATTCCCACACGGACTCAACTACCCGATCCCCGACGGCTGGCTTCTCACAAGGAGGCCCTCCGGTGAGCCCTCCGCAACAGCCCCAAGTGACACCATCGGGGAAGTGTGGCGTGGGTTCCGCATCGGCACGCGTATTCTGACCGAAGTGCAAGACCACCGCGTTACAGAGCTGGTGCTTGACAGCCAGAGCCTGATATGCGGGATTAGCTGCCGCATCTTTGAGGGATCTTGCAAGGAATATGATGACCTTAAGGCCTTACTCATACGGCCAGGCTTCAGACGTCTTGACCTCGCCCTTATCGTCGGAGGAGAGGGCTATAGAGACTGGGCGTCCTTCCGCAATGGGAACCTTACCCAAATGCTGGCCGCCGCCCGAGACTTAGAGCACATAGCTCTATCTACCACAGTTGAGCTAGATCCGATTGTCGATGCAGAGGAAGGCGGGGCCGGGCATACCAGAAATCTTATCCCGCTGAAAAGCATCTTCCCCGTGGACAAGTGGCCTCGTCTACGCCACTTAAAACTGTCCCGATTTCTGGTATTGCAGGCTGATGTGGTAGAATTTCTGGCTTCTCTCCCGGAGTCCCTGTAAGATCTATAGAGCTGATCTTTCTGTTAGTTTTAGACCGAGGGGGGAATCACAGAGATATGCTGGACGAGATGCGAGAAAGGCTGGGCAGCTGGAGAGAGAGAGAAGAGTGGGCCCGACCAAGGGTGACGATTGGGATCGAGTTTAACCCGGGTATTACACCGATGGGAAGGTATATATGGACTGAAAAAGAGGTTTGGGAGTTTCTTTACGAGGATGGGGAGAACCCTTTCCATATAATATGGAAAGATAACCTTCAATTCGGCTATGGGGTGATGAGAGATTCGTTTGAGCTAATAATATATACATGGATTTACTTTCTTAGAGAAATTAAATGCTATAAGGGGTCAATAATAATACTGCTACAGTCATGAGGCTTGGCATTGCCAAAAACCCTAAGCATTTACCCTTTTAGGCTCTAGTGCCTTGTAGATGCACAGACCCTCAACCCCATGCCGAGTAAGACGGGCATCACTAAATCTGAGGGCGTATCGTAGTACGTAGTGGCAGGGATGGTATGCAAGGCCGCTCCTACACAGACATAGTCGCCTAAACTTTCGTGTATATTTCGATTGAAAGTATCAATTCCTGGCCACAATCAGGTTTATAATACTGGTACCTGGAATGCACCCCCTCCTCTTCAAATAAAAAACAATTGCAAGTAATAATCGCTTCACTACGTTCGATATACTATAGCCGGTTGCTACACCCACTCATTCGACCTGTCCTCTGCAGGCCATGACAAAAAATTCGTCCACTGAAAATCATACCAATTGCCTGATGCCAAATAGTCACCGTCTGCCTCCATATTAAACCTCGAAGCATCACTTGGTACAATCAGGTTGTGGACCGGCTCGTCAGGAGCGTAATGCCAGTTGAACCAATCCTGGATAGGCTTCAACCACACCATATAAGAAAAACTGTCGTCTTCATGACCTTGTTGCTGCTGCTGCACAGAGTCGTCCGTCATGGATTTCATACGCCCCACGGTGAGTTCTAGCAGCATCGGCATGTTCAATTCCTCTCGCAGATACTGCGTTAAACCGAAAACAGGTGGCTCGCACGACGCCACTACAAGTTTGCAAGATACAACTATAAAATATCCGATTTGCAGCCATTCCGTCTGGTTTGAAGCTCGCTGTATCTGTGGATCAATGCCTTTCAGATATGTGGCCATCTGGTTCGAAACCCTGAGGCCATCGAGGAGAGCCTGGATACGAAAGTCGGACCATACTGGCGGCGGGAGTTTGGAGTCGCTCTGTCGATCAAACAGGCTGATTTGGCAGATGTACAACTCAACTGTATATTTTTACAATATGAGTAGATCTGTTGTAGTTTTTGTCAGATAAAAAAATAAAAATAAATAAATAAAAGACATTCTTGCTAGGGGAGTCAATATACAGTTTTCAGCTAGGCCCACGGGTATGCTAGATTCGCAGGTGTGAACCCTCTCACGAAGAGTTTGAACCGATGACTTTAGATTAGAGTCGTCGGATGCATGCAGATGGGGCGAGTTCAAAATAGATAGGACATCAGCCTGTTCTAGAAGATGCTGGTATCGAGTGATGTGGCCAAATAATCGGTCAGTGGGGAATTCGCTGGTTTGAGCAAGCGAATCCGCACACTTTTCGATGAAGGGGGAGTGGGAATTTGCACTTTCGCTGGAGGAGAACGGTCATACTAAAAGAAAGAAAAAGAAAAAGAAAAAGAAAAAAGAAAAAAGAAAGATCAGCACAGTTAGAAAACTAGGTAGCACCGAACTCAACACCAAACTCATGATGAGGAAAAATAATAACAGCCGACAAGAGCTCGCTGTTCAGCGGCTTCATCTGAGGTATCAGGCGAAGACTCATGTTTCGGGTCGATAGCCAGTCGTGGCGCGAAGTTCGACATTGTTTGGGCTGATCTATCTTTCGCTGGTCGATGATGCTGATGGCAAGATGAAGATAAACCGAGTACCTTTCCGGCCCCGAATGGCAATAACACCTGAACATAAACAAGATTCGATTAGGCCGGAGGTGATTTTTTTTCTCGAGTTCATGATGAATCTACAACCCAGGCAACGTAAACCAACAACGCTTGCAGCACCTTGACTGTGAGCATGGCATCAGAATGCAGTTTATTGTTTATGGCAGTCTGGACCTTTTGGACAAACACCTTTTGTCTGGCAGGATTGTCGTACGCTGCAGCAGCAAGAATAGTCAGTAATAGTAAGGGTCCAGTCTGCCGGATCTCGTCCAGCAGCGTTCCCAGAGAGAAAACCAGAAAGGGAAAATGAGGCGCCATTAAGTCCTGGAAATGGGCAACGAGGGCGCTAGCCTGTCTGAATGATACTATAGTCGATTCCTGCTCGAGACAGGTATCCAGAATCTTGCTCTCCGGATTGGAAATTGTCGTCAGTAGTTTGTCCAGCTTTGATTCTAGGTCATCAATGCTCCTTTTCTCTATAGTTAACTCACGTTCCAAAGGCACCGGAAACATGCTATGGTTCACTTACGACGTCCTCTTCGCTGGCGCTCTGCGCAAGACAGCCCGCCGGAAAATGCATTCTTTGCCCAGGCGATAACACCTGGTAACAATGTTAAATAGCGACGGCAAGACAACAGGCAATTTCTAAAACGAACCTGTCGCAGTCGTCTCGCTGTTGACTGCGCAGGCAGCGAATCTTACAGCGGACACAGTTTTCGCACGTCTTGATGTGTCGTGTTGCAGCCATGATAGGGTCTTGTTTGGCTCAGTGGTCAGGCGAAGGAGCATTTACGGGGTCGCGATTAAATGTAATTCAGCCGAGGAGGTCATAAGCAGCGTGCGACTCGCCGCCCCATGGCCTCAACACTACCACTCCCTATCCTCATGTCCGCATGCTGTCTCAAGCCGCGCTCTACCAATCGCTCGCAATCACCAGCCAATATCCTCATGGCTAATCCCTATTTGCTGGCGTTGCGTCATCAGGCAGCGAAAGGAGCCGCCATTGGAAGAGTACTGCTATTAGCTTGGCCAATACGCATGGGAGTTGTGATGAGGCTGAGCAGCAGCACTCACTGCCTGCGCTTCTAGCAAGGCCGCCGAACGTTTCGGACTTGTTAACATCCATCCATGCCTCCATGCGAAAACAATTCCTGCCGCCCCCAGAGCCAGCCGGGATTCCATTTTAGTAGCTTTAACTAGGCGTCTACCTACCAGGCAAAGTTCATATCCTAATGTCTCACCTTTGCCGGCCCCAAAGTCGTGACGGATTCGAGGTCGCTATCATCTGCGCTCTGCCCATCGAGCGAAATGCCGTCGAGGCTCTATTAGAGGTGGATTACGAGACGGATGGATTTTCATACGGAAAGGCGGCCGGAGATTTGAATACTTATACCACAGGCCGGCTGGGCAACCAACATGTGGTGCTAGCATATATGCCGGGTACCGGTACGATCAGCTCAACCGCTGTCGCCGCTAATCTTCGCTCCAGCTTTGAAAACATCAAAATGGGTATTGTTGTTGGCATCTGTGGCGGGGTACCAAAGACTGCTGCTGGGATGGAGATTCTCCTGGGAGATGTCATTATCAGTACCTCGGTGATTCATATTGACTTTGGCCGACTTTACCCCCACAAGTTTATTAGGAAGAAGGAGGTGGAAGATACTCTCGGCCGGGCGAGTCCGGAAATTCGAGCGTTCATCGGGAAAATGTCCGGATACCTCATGTCAGAGAGGCTAAAAGTGAAGACCAGCGCATATTCTGCCGAGATTTGTTCTCGGAAGGAGTTCTTGAAATCAGCATACCCAGGGCCCGAGAAGGACCATCTATACAGAGCCGACTGTCTTCATAAACATTGGACGCAGGGGTACTGTCCTATTTGCGACATATGCAATAACCCCGGTGATGAAGTGTGCGAGGAGGCACTAAAGGCTTCTTGCACAGAATTAGGCTGTAGTGAGACTCAACTGGTTGAACGTGGCCGTCTCCAGAAGGCAATAGGCATGGATCTCCATGAGACCCAACACTCGACTATTAAAATGCAAGACGCACGAAAAGTCTGCATCCACTTTGGCCGAATGGCATGCAGTAATCAAGTGATGAAGAGCGCGCACGATCGGGACTGGATCGCTGCAGAAGAAGGAGTGATCGGGTTTGAGATGGAGAGCGCGGGGACGTGGGATTATGTTCCCACGGTTGTGATCAAAAGTGTATGCGATTACGCTGACAGTCATAAAGACAAGCAGTGGCAAGCATATGCTGCAACTACGGCGGCTGCTTGTACCAAGGCCGTATTGGAAGCGTGGAGAAGTGTAGATAAGCCAGTTCGATATCTGGTAAACCAGGAACATCTAGGTTAGTGACAAGTTTAGATCTCAGGAAAAAAAAAGAAAAAGAAAAAAACTGACACTCGTAGGTTCCAACCCTCCAATATACCCTGTGCACTGGACAGTAACTCGCTCTGCCAACCCAATATTTACCGGTCGAAATGCCATTCTTAACGAATTGGAAAGCATTGTTTGCGACGCCGTCAAAGGCTCTTCACCCCAAAATCAATGTTGGATTGTCCTTTGCGGCATGGGCGGCCAAGGCAAAAGTGAGATCTGCTTGCAGTTAGTGAATCGTGTTCGTCAATCGTAAGTAAACTCACAGTTATCGTCGGATCCCCTCTTGCTAAGAAGAAAACAAACAGGTTCTGGGGTGTTTTTTGGGTCGATATCAGCACCGAGTCCTTGGCCGAGTCTGGCTTCGTGGACATTGCGAATCGACTGCACATCACAGTGCAAAGATGGGAGGACGCTCGCCAGGGTCTTGCCAACATTAAGGAGCCTTGGCTGTTAGTATTAGACAATGCTGATAATCCCGATATTGACTACCTGCAATACTTCCCAACAGGGACATCTGGCGTTGTTATATTGACGTCTCGGAATATCGAATGTCGGCAGTATGCCACAAGGAAGTTCATCGATCTTCAAGGCTTGCCCGACCCTGAGGCTTGCGAACTACTGCTCCGAGCCGCTGGTATGCCTGTTGATGGCCATCGGGCCTTCGAGCACGATGTTTATGTCGTTGCGAGACTTTTGAGATCACACCCACTTGCACTGATACAAGCTGGATCTTACATGTCCCGCGGTCACTGTAACATGAAAGAGTATCCACACGTCTTTGACCGGCAACGGAAGCGGCTGCTTGAATTCCGGCCATCCCAGGCTCGATCAAGATATGGAGATGTTTATGCAACTTTTGAGGCGTCAGCCGCGATCTTGAAATCCATGGACGGAGAAAATGCTAGTGACGCGTTGGAGTTCCTGCCAGTGCTCGCGTCATGTTCACCGAATCGCCTCCCCACTCCGTTGTTCGAAGCAGCGTGGAAGGGGGCTCAAACAGTCTCTGATACTGGGGAAGATGACCTGACATCTTTAACGCCATGGCATGTAGCTCATCTCCCTGCGGTTGTCCCAGTGGATGATGATATATCGTGGGACAAATTTCGGCTTGTTGAAGCGATAAATCTGCTCAAAGCATTCTCACTCGTGTCCACTGATACAAGCGAAGGTTTCTTGAGCGTCTCTATGCACCATTTGGTGCACGCCTGGGCAAGAGATCGCCTCCATACGAAGCTGCAGCATCAGTATTGGGTTGTAAGTGGCTGTCTGTTTGCCATTTCCCGCCAAGACTCGATCCTCTGGCAGAATCATAACCGACAGCTCCAGCCTCATCTGCAGAGTTTGGTATCATGGCGGATTAGTGAGATGTTCAAGAACGAACCTCAGTTGATGATCTGTCGTATTCTGATGAACTGCGGGTGGTTGCTACAAGATATGCGAGATGACGCCAAGGTCTTCGAGCTCATGGATAATTTGTGCACCTATCTCGGCTTAGATCAGGTTACCGTGGACAGACGGTGGTTGAACGTGTACAATCTCTATGCGCGAACTTTACATTTCAACGGCAAGGCCAAGGCAGCTGCGCCATTATTAGAGCAGGTTGTCAAGATCCAGGAACAGATGCTAGCAGAAACTCATCCAGATCGACTTGCGTCGCAACATACATTGGCAGGAGCATATCGGGCCAATGGACAGACTAGAGAGGCAATATCATTGCTAGAGCAAGTTGTTAAGATTCGGGAACAGATACTACCTGAAGATCATCCAGATCGACTGGCATCACAACATGCATTAGCCATAGTATATCAGGCTAATGGACAGATTAAAAAAGGTGTGTTATTATTAGAACAATCTGTCAAGATCCAGAAGCAGATACTAGCTGAAGATCATCCTTCCCGGCTTGCGTTACAGCATACATTGGCAGGAGCATATCGGGTCAATGGTCAGATCAAAGAGGCAGTATCACTGCTCGAACATGTTGTCAAGATCCGGGAGCAGGCACTAGCTGAAGATCATCCACATCGACTTGCATCGCAGCATGAACTGGCACGAGCATATGGAGACGATGGCCAGGTCAAAGAGGCAGTATCTCTGCTAGAACATGTTGTCAAAATCCGGGAGAAACTAGCCGAATATCATCCAGATCGACTTGCATCGCGGCATGCTTTGGCAGTGGCTTATAAGGCCAATAAACAGACTAAACAGGCAATATCACTGCTAGAACAGGTTGTTACGATTAAAGAGCAGATGCTAGCTGAAAATCACCCTTCCCGGCTTGCATCACAGTATGCATTGGCACTGGCATATGAAGCCAATGGCCAGGCCAAGGAGGCAATATCATTGCTAGAACATATTGTCACGATCCGAGAGAGGACACTAGCTGAGGATCATCCAGACCGAATTGCATCATGGAATGCATTGGCAGGAGCATATAAGGCCAATGGCCAGGTCAACGAGGTGACATCAACATTAGAGAAGACCTAGCAGAAGCCGCCCGGAAGTCAGCGCAAACTAGATTGGGACAGGCAATCTCTATCTCGCACGATATTATCAATTGATATATGTAATTAAAGGAAGTGAGGTTACTACTGCTGAAGCCTGCGGCGGACCAACAGTGTCACCACACACTAATTGATTTCTATACCCATCATGCTAGTTATTGATTTCTTTAAGCAAGAATCGATTCAAATATGTCAAAAAGCGAAAACAACTTATTTCTAAATTTCCATAAGCTTTGTATCGCTTCATATAGGTAATATGTACATATAGTGAATTGATATATTAGATGTCTATATATACAAACGACATGTTCCACGGCAATAATAAGTGCAGTAAATCAGCGTATCAACTTCAATGTTACATGGGTATCACTGCGCCTAGTCCACCGCGTATGTACGAACAAGGGAGAAAAGCAAACAAACAAAAATCATCAGTCATCAAAGAAAAAAGACTACCGCAGCTTGCGGAACCGCCGCGTCGCCTCAGTGGCAACCAGCGCACTGAGCGCGCCAATGAATAGACACACGGCGATTGCATTCGGCGCGTCCGTATCCAGGTTGATCCATCCGTTGTCGCGCGCGCTCGAGTCCAAGTTACTGTTGTTATCGTCTGGGACGCTGGCGTTGGTTGGGATGGCTGGTTCCAGCAGAGAAAAAACAATCCAGCTGATAAACGTGCCGACAAACTGCGGGAGAGTGGTGTAGACGTTCAGCACACCTAGATAAATACCTGCGAGCTCGCCTGTGGAGGGTCCCTCGGTGGTTGCGACCGAGTCGTCGTCGCTGTCGTCGTCGCCGCGGTGGTTTAGCCGGAGAACGTCCATTTCGACGTCGCGGTCGACGCTGTCCACAGGCCGGTAGCCATGGGTTCGGTACGTTGCGGACGTGATCATTGTCGTTGTCGGTCGCGGTGTTGTCGGCGGCTCCAGGGCCAGTCGGTTGATTTCAACGCCCATAAAGGCAAACGGCGCCCATCCAGACACAGCCCATGGAATACCAGATACAGACACCAAAAATGTCGCGAACCGCAGAGACCGGGCCATCGGAGCGAAAACCATGGTTCCGGCAAACAACAAATGCGAGAGAAGCCAGGCCGTGGCCAGACTGGGGCGAATCTTCTTGAAGCGCCGCAGTAGAGCTGCTACGCCAGGTGGAGGACGCGCGGTGAAGTTGGCTCGCTTGCTGTTGCTGTCGGGCGAGCGCACGCCAAACGGCAAAAGCACAGAGCTGAGAAACGTGACTGAAGAAAAGATCACGAGTGACAGACTGCCCAGTCGACCGACATCACCCAAAGTATCCGACGATTTGGCCGCCGATTCGGGATTCTCATAGCGAAAGTACGTTTCGCCAACCCAGGTGGTGCTGTAGAACAAAAAGGGAAACCAACCTATTCGATTCGTCAGGTTTGTTATATTGCGGCGTAGCATATTACCTACCAATCCACGACCAAAACTGAACCCAGCAGATTGCCTGTATGCGAGGTGGGATATCCATGGTGGTCTTGTAAAGTTGGGAAAGCACTTGAAAAAAGCCGTTTCGACCTTCTGAGTCTCTGCATGGAGTCAATCTCAATGTATAAAAAAAAGGAAGACAACTACACTAACCTCGCCGAAACCAACACTCTTTCTTTCACCGAGTAACAAGTGACCAGAACAGAGGCCACCAAGAAAAGCGCCGCGACAACGGTCATTTGCTTGAACTGCGTGTCACCAAACCGCGTGCCAAACGTGGTGACCATGTCGATGGATCCGACGACATACCCGATCAAGGAGCCTATCGCTTGCATCCGGTTTGCTACAAACTTAGCAATCCCATATGTCTATATAATAGAGAGAAGAACTTACCCCATGCAGACCCCAATTGCTGTTGAGAAATTGGCAGCGTGTCGACAATCAGACTTCGACAGCAAGCTTGGGCTAGTCTTATCAATAATGGGAACAGAGAACAGATATAGTCAGTGACAAAACACACCGGCATTAATCGCAAAGTCAACGCCATAAATAGCCAGCACAGCAACAGCAATAGTCGCATTTTTCCTCTGTCCGCCCAATGTCAGCCCCAAGCATATATCCACAACAATCAAGGGCCGGCCTACCTTTTCAATATCCTGCACAAACGACGCAACCAATTCGGACGTCCAACCAAGCAACAGCAAACAGAACGCCACAATCACGGCCCCAGCAATCATAAACGGCCTTCTTCTACCCCATTTCGAGCGCGATCGGTCGGCGATGACGCCGATGAGAGGCTGCATGATCAGGCCCGACAGCGGGCCAGCGACCCAGACGAGCGAGGTGCGCGATTTGGTGAGGCCGAGCTGGAGGAGGTACGGAGTGCAATCTAATTAAATCATGTTAGCAGGCAATCTCAAAGGAATGAATGGTCATGTCCCCATACAAGACATTTCAACACCCCAAGTAAACCTGCCAGTCAATCAACATATCAGCAACCAAACCCTTGCTCCGATGAAAAGAAGGAAAACGCACGCCACCCCCGTCAGACTAAACGTCAACAGCGCCATCCTCGTCGCTTCCGACCGGCCCTTGATGGAGGGTGAGCCCGTCCATGATGCCGCTCTCATCCCTAAACATCGATGTGTGCAAGTTCACTCGGCTCCGCCGGGTTGTGCGTGCTTCGTGGGCGATTGTCAATGTGGTCGAGTATCTTCAATTCCGGTCGAGCGATAATTTCCAAAAAAAAAAAAAACAATGCGAGTAGAGAAGAGGTGATCCCCGAGGAAACCTCTTGAGTAACTAAATAACAACTGGACGTGGTCGCAACAATAATCGCCGAATGCGGTTTCAGGAACAGAAGGGGGCGCAATCGCCGGAAACTGTGTCGATCAGATACGAAATGAGCGAGAGATCGGGTTGTTTGTTTCAAGTTGTCAAAGGCTATCGTCAAAGTATTCTCCGCCGAATTCGATAGAACGCGCAGTGATGAAGGGAAAAAAAAAGAAGCGCTTCCCTGCGGTCGAGGCAGGGCTGCGGGTCTGGCGCGGCGTTAGTCCTAACTAGAGTCTCCTGAGGGCTGAGGCTGACTTGGTCCATGCTCAGGGGCTCGGCCCGCCTGTCCTCCACTACTTACATTGTTGGTTATTATACGAGCATACATATTATTGTCCATCGTTCCGAGACATATATTAATAAATAGCCCGTCAACTGGTATTGATTCAACCCTATCTACTCTTTTTTTCTCTTTTGGTTTGAAAAATAAACCCATTTTCAAATCAAATCAAATCCATTACACGCACTCAGCAATCAGTATGCATCCGCATGCCAAGTCCATTTGATATATTCACGAAACTCCAGGAAGTGGGCTCCGAGCAGTGCTCGGAAAAGGTATCGTTAAATAAGGGGTAGAATCCTCCAGGCACTCTTGATTCATGTCAACATATATTCGTCTACAGCCGGTTGGGGGCGGCCGAGTGCAGCGGCCACTGGTAGCCGGCAGCATCGCTGAATTTGTATCCAAACGAAGACGTAAAGTCGTCCAAGACGGCCGGTCCTCGGGAGCCTAGTCACAGAAATCAGTAACACAGTCTATGTATATACATATATACACAAGTGAATTGGGGAACTAACCGTATGGGTATTCCATGGGGATAATCTCTTTGTTGTCATCGAGGTAGTGCAGCAGAGGCGTAAAGATTCTCCAGCTGGCATCCAGTTCGTCGTCACGCACAAAGTTGGAGTGGTCGCCCTTGAGCGCGTCCAGGATCAAGGACTCGTAAGCCTCTGGGATCTTCAGGTCGGAGAAGCGGCGGCGGTATGTGAGATCGAGCTCCGTCACAACCGTCTGCATGGAGAGACCGGGCAGCTTGGAGTTCATCTTGATGTAGACCGACTCGTTGGGCTGCACACGGATGACCAGCTCGTTACGAGGAATGTCTTTGAAGATTCCAGAGGTGACATCCTTGAACTGGATGCGGATCTCCGTCTTTTGCTCGTTGAGAGCTGTACCAAGTCAGCCGTGCCCGTCTTTTTTTTTTTTTTTTTTTTTTTTT
>CVMT01000004.1:1299245-1366060 GCA_000985935.1 Talaromyces islandicus | reverse complement strand
TTTTTTTTTTTTTTTTTTTTTTTTTGGCTCATCTTCTACTCACCTTTACCGGCCTTCAGAATGAAGGGAACGCCATCCCATCGCTCGTTCTTGATGTAAGCCACCATGGCGCAAAAGGTGGCGCAGCGGGAATCCTTGGGAACGGTGTCGTCTTCCTTGTAAGAGGGCTTGCTGCCGTCGAGCGAGCGGCCATACTGGCCAATGATGACATTCTTGGGCTCGATAGCATCCATTCCGCGCAAAACACGCACCTTCTCGTCACGGATGTCTTCAGCAGAGAAAGAAATCGGGCGCTCCATGGCAAGCAAGGTCAAGACCTGGAGAAGATCTGGACGAATCAGTATCGTTTTTCATGTGGCAACAAACAACGCAGACATACGGTTTTGCATGACATCGCGAATGATGCCAAACTCGTCGAAGTAGCCGCCACGACCCTCGGTGCCGAAAGGCTCCTTGAATGTGATCTACCATGGGTCAGCCTGGTTCGAAAAGAAAAAGACACAGGTGAAAAGGGGTATATAATATACCTGGACATTGTCAATGTGCTGGCGGTTCCAGGTAGCGCCAAAGAACTCGTTGCCGAAACGAAGGATGAGAATGTTCTTGACCATTTCCTTGCCCAGGTAGTGGTCAATGCGGAAAATCTCTTCCTCCTTCCAGTTGGGCTCCAGAGCCTTCTGTAGGTCGCGAGAGCTCTGGAGGTCCTTGCCAAAGGGCTTCTCGACCTGTGATGATGCAATGCGTTAGCGGATTCTATTATGGTCTCAAGGGCCAGCTTACAATAATGCGGACAGCACCGCTTGCGGGGTAGCAGTTCCTCTTCAGTTGGTCGGACACGGTGGTGAAGACACTGGGAGGAAGAGCCATGTAAAAGACGCGGTTCTGTTCCTTCTGGCCCTGCTCGATCTCTTGGAGGTGCTTGTTGAGGTTGATGAAGGAGTCGTCCTGGTCATACTGGCCAGAGATATATGTACACAGCTTGCAGAAGCTCTCTAGTTGCTCCTCGATCTCCTTGGTGGGCACCTTGATGTAGGACTTGACTCTCCGCAGGTACTCGGCGTGGTCCATCTTTGTGCGAGCATAGCCTACGATCTTGATGTCCTTGGGGAGGAATTTGTTGCGGTACTGTGGTTTTATTTCGTTAATGGGATGGTAATTTGCGTTTCTGTGTCTCGTTATCAACATACCAGACCGAACAGAGCGGGGAACTATGACGGAGTCAGTCAACGGATTCATCTGGTAGGTTTAATTAGACGCATGGCAACTCAGCGTACAGTCTTCTTCTTGGCCAGGTCGCCAGAGGCACCTAGCACAACGATGACCGTGTCATCCTTGAGCTCGATCGAACTAAAACGGGACGCCAGTCAGCGTCTGGACATTGGCGCACAGAATTGAGCAACGGAAAAATTTTCGAGTAACGCAGGAATTCGAGCAATGCAAAAAAATTGCATTTTATCGATGTCCGGCGCGCATGGATAGCAACAGCAGAGTCGATATCCAGCAATGTCCGGTTAACGGCGGGACTGCCCCGCGGAGATGGGCAGGTGATGTAAGCGGCAGAAAGAGAGAGCGAGCAAGACTTACCCGGCATTCTGGCCTTGTTCGGACTGGATGATAGAGCTGGACATTGTGCAGGAGGGATAGGGAGAGATACTTGGGCGAGGATGGGAGGAGGAGGGAGAAGAGGATGGAGGGATGCTGGGGAGAAAGAATTCCTGGGCTTATCCAGCACGATCCGGCGGGCGGAAGGTGGAAAAGCGAGCTTCGGTGTAGGTAAGGTAAGCCAAACAGTAAGAGGAAGAGGCGTGTGGGGCCGCGCAGCTTGACGGCCGGAGTTAGGAAGACTTGGCTGATACGAAGGGTGTTGGAACTCCAGGATATTATTAGTGATGAGACTACGTGTGCGGTTAATATATTATTTGATATATATTATTAGTGATCATTTTACAACCCTAAGCTGTTCGTGCGTGGGGGGGGAGAGGGTGCTATCATCATCTCGGGGTTATGCCCGCAACTTGCGTTCAAATCAACTCAACGTCACTGTGGATCGATCGCAGTGATGACTTAGCCATGACTGACTTGGGGTGTGCGTGCAGGTTGGATGCTGGCTGGCTGGCTGGCCGGCTGGCTGGGGTAGATTCGTTCGTTCTGGATAAATAGCTATGTAGATAGCATTGACTAGATAGTAATAGCATTAATAATTACCCGCGCTGCCGTCAGAATCCCTGGTGTGTCTCCTTGCATATCAACGGCATTGGAGAGTCGGCCACCGAGTGCATAGCCGATTGCAGCGGCAATTGGCAGCCCGCGTGATTTGTAAGGGCTCGTTCCAGGCTGCTGCGTCCTGACTGAGCATGATAACAAGACACACAATAGCTATTACTCGGTAAATATTATTATCAGATAATGTAATAAGAAAATGTTGAGTGTTGAGTGGAAATCGGAGCAGTGTCTTCCGCAAGCCTCAAGCCTCAAGCAGCGGTCATGTGACGTGCCACGAGCTGTCCGGATGCGGCATGGCGCCCTTCTGCGGTCACGGGGGGTCACGGGGTCGGCCGTCACGGGACTGCGCCGAGCCCTCGCTAGGGCTCGGCTCGTTCGGGCCTAGCGCGCGGCCGCACCACAGAGAAAGAAAGATTGTGCGCTGCCCGACCCTGTTCCACTTGCTCTCCCGAAGCGAAAGACGACGACGACCACCACGATAAATCGCAACGACCGCCCCATTCTCTGACTCTCGCCGGTCAGCGTTGCCTTTTCCATTCGACCCTGTTTGTTGTTTGTCCCGGTTGCGCAGCGATAATCCGTCAACATGCCTTCGGAACAAGGTCACCGCCGTGAGTTTTGTCTTTCTATCCCGGTTGAGGAAATCCATCGCAATTTACTAACAGCAGACAGTCTATGTGAAGTAAGAATCCCTCGATTTCGGTTTTGCCGCGTTTTGCGAGTTCGATTTTCAATTTGCAATATTCGTCCGTGTATTTGCGTTTTTATACACAAACCAAAGAGATGCGATGGAATTGCTTGGATATGTGTGCAGTTTATCAGAACAGCGTTGACTGGATTACTCTCTATAGGGGCCGCCACCTCAGCTACCAGCGTTCAAAGCGCGCCCTCAACCCGAACACAAGTCTGGTCAAGATCGACGGTGTTGACGACGTCAGCGCTGCCAAGTGAGTGGAATAATAACCAGATCATAAAAGACACGGCTGCTAAGACTTTCCAGCTTCTACCTTGGCAAGAAGGTCGCTTTCGTTTACCGGGCAAAGCGAGAGGTCCAGGGCTCCAAGATCCGCGTCATCTGGGGCAAGGTGACCCGACCACACGGTATGACATGGATATCACCACACGGGAAACATAAGAGGAGAAAAGCTGATGAGAGAAATTTAGGCAACTCCGGCGTTGTCCGCGCCCAGTTCCGACACAACCTCCCTCCCCAGACCTTCGGTGCCACCGTCCGCATCATGCTGTACCCGTCGAACATCTAAGATATTCCCTTTCGAGCGATCTGGGTTGTTTTTTTGTTTTAAAACCGATGGGCGATTGGAGGAAGAGTTCGACCGGCAGATGCCTTTTTTTGATGTGCAACCATTTCATCATAACCACCACGCCGGTTGTTCACACGAGGTGATTTGATATTATGGGACGGAGTTTTTAAAGGGCGGATTTCACATTCATGCGACGGGAACTTTGACGTCAGTCTACTGTCTTTCTACGCAGAAAAAAAAAGGAGAGGAAGAGATCATTTTATTAATGATGGTTTTTTTTTTTTTTGAACATTTGATGTGCTCGATCGGTTTGATTCCACCTGGGCGAGCATGATGTGTTTTGTCTAGAAGCATCGCATTTCCCAA
This sequence comes from Talaromyces islandicus, assembly GCA_000985935.1. Taxonomy (NCBI): domain Eukaryota; kingdom Fungi; phylum Ascomycota; class Eurotiomycetes; order Eurotiales; family Trichocomaceae; genus Talaromyces; species Talaromyces islandicus. The sequence continues at coordinate 1,362,209 of CVMT01000004.1, read as the reverse complement.
AGTGTATCTGAGCGGTTGTATGTAATGATCATGCAATTGAGTGAACAAGGACTGTGCCAACTGTCGCCTGGTAGATTGTATCATGGATGAAGCAGTATCAATTGATGTCAGTTGATGTAAAACTAGCATAAAATCGACTGATATGCATATAGCATTTTATGTATACATAGCATATATGCTTTTTGTGATCAACCCGCAGGCAGTGCCCGATCAGGCAATAGATCTAACCCGATGCCACGACAGCCAGTCTAATAATACAGGAGTCCACACACTTTGGAGAACTATCGACCACAGGCGTGGGACAAATACCGTCAAGGTGAGACACGTCTGGCCGCGCGGACAGCTTGCCACCGAGCCATCCGAACCATCCAACGAGTCTCGACCAACGTGGCTGTGCACCCGCCTCGGCCTTTTTCCCCTCTCGTTGTCACTGCTTCTCCAGGCACCCGCCCGCTCTCCTCTTCTTTTTCTTCTCGTCTCTTCTCTTCTCTGTCGTGTGATTTTTCCTTCTCGTCCTCGCCTCGTGTGCCCTTCGTTCGCTTGTCCATCTCGCTCTGTGTATATCGTCTTATCGCCGCGCTACGCTCGTTCTAGCAAGAAAATCATTCCAGCCGCTCCACTTTTCGCTCAGCACGGCCGCTGCTCTGTGCATTTCTGCAACGGCATCAACAGCTGCTAGCCAGTGCTGGCCTGTTAGCACCCCTTCGCTCCACAATAATTGTGGCTCTCCTAGCAACCAGGCCCTCGACCAGCCTCCAGCTTATCGCCAGGCGCTAAGATTCCAAGGAGCCGATCGACCAAAAGCGATACATACTAATTAGTACTCCGTCCGTACTAATAAGAAAAATGGCTGCCCGTCAAGATCGCCCGTCCCTGCCATCCCCTCCTCCTCCATCTGCCCCGGCTCACCACGGTCGCGGCTTCAGTTTCAGCGGAAAATCGGACAAGTCGCATCGCTCCAACGGTTCTGGGAATAAGTACTCTGAGACGCACGAGGAGAAAATCAGGCGATCGCTCCAAACAAAGGCCGATCCAACCCTCGCCATGAACGAAGCCCAGCCAGGTATGTTTGACGGCCTTTTTGGTGACAAATTTTTATTAACATGCGCAGCCGTCGTGGCTCTGGAAAAGTCGAATCTCGTGTCGCTGCGAGAAATTCAGCACAAGGACCAATTTGGCAACATCATTAGTATGTCTCTCAACGACGAGTAGTCAATATGCGCGCAACTGACTCGACTAGCTGATCCCGACCGATCGAACCCAACGCGTCCACGCCTCGAAAGACCACTCGACACAATCCGATCATTTGAAGCCGCCATTGACGGCAGCTATAGCAACCGTCGCATGTCATACATTACCGGTAAGGAAGAAAGACGGGATATGGGGTTTTGGTTGAAAGCGCTAATGTACTCGTCAGATGCGCCCACCAACAGCCGACCAGGCAGTTACTATGGTATGTTTGTTGCACAGAATAGCCGACAGAACTGACGAGAGTAGGCGGCCACGGAGGCTACGGTGCCAACAACTATAGCGACGCGTACAACGGGCGAGCTGGGAATTCACGGCCAGAAAGCTATGTCGATTATAGCGGATCAAATGGGTACAACAATGGGTACAACGGATACAACAACGGCCATTATCCGTATAATCAACACGGCCAACGAGCCAGTCGCCCGCGGCACAGCCATCACATGAACTCGGAGTATGGCAACCGAGGGTCTGGGCAGTATTTCTATCCAAACCCGGCATACCAGCAGTCGAACGACAACGTCACGGCGGGGTCGGGATCTGCAAATACCGATCAATGGGGCAACTCGACCGACCCCAGTTCTGTGAATAGCTCGTTTGACCGGCTACAACAACAACAGCAACAACAACAAGCCCAGTCGGTACACCAAAAGCAGGACCTTCAAAGGCCTACGGAGACGTACGGGTTCAACGGGTTTGGGGCAAACCCACAAATCGACTCGTTTCAGGCAAACCAGCCGCCGCCACCCCCAGCGCATAGGCAGTCTCTGAACATGAATGGATCCAGCAACCAAGGCCTTCCGCCGGTGCCACCGTCCAAGGATGTAAACGTGGCCGCGCCGAACAAACAGGCGTCGCTACGCAAGCCAGTCAACAGCAGCAGTACGGCGCCAGCGTCGTCCAGCAAGCGGACAAGTTGGTTCAAGCGACGGTTCAGCAAGAATGACTGATGGCCATCTATTTTAATGATTTTATTTGATTGAACGACACGATAGCTACGGTTGCGATACACAGGGGCGTTGTGGATGGACATGATGCACATATGATTGATTGTATTGTTTAATTGCTATTTCCGGGTTTACTTATCTATGATTGATACCATTTATTCAATGATTATCCATTTATCCATTTATCCATTCCATTATCTGTATAGTTCAGCAATCTTCGAACCGTAGGATATCTAAACACACGATTTTACCCATTAATTACTCCTTCTTTCCCAGAATCTTGTACTTTAACTTATCCGCCAGCCCCTGCGGCACCGACGACGAGGGCGTCTTCTTGTGCTTGTGGCTCTCGTCGAGATGCACATTGCCCTGCCCGCCGCGCTTCACAACAGCAAGTACATGGTCAGCTAGACACCCTAGAAAACAGAGCGAAGGAGAGAAGGAGAGAAGAGGTACCCCGGTATGATAATCCCCATCCAAACTGCTGCGCAGCGCCATGTCCGGCACGACTTCGGCGTCGTGCACTTTTCCGGGCGTTGACGGGCGCACATGCGGCGATCCGATGTTGCCTGCGCCACCGCGCTTTTTGACCACCATCCATTAGCCTCATTCACAATTCACATTTCTGAATTTGAATTTTATAGAGGGGAGAGGGGAGAGAGAGGGAGGGGTACGCCGGCAGAGTAGGCGCCGTCGCCCTGGTCGCCAGTCGGCCCAGTGCGAACGATTTCGGCGTCGACGTATTTGGTGGAGTCGGCGCCAATGTTTCCTTGGCCTTGCAGCGATTAATTGTTAGATGAGTGAAGCATAAAGAGAAGGACGTGGTAGAAGTAGAGGGGAGGGGTACCTCCGCGACCGTGGGAGACAATGGGGTCTTTGGCCTCGGTCATTGTGTGTTCTGGTGTCGCGACGAGTTTGTAGTCTGGTCTGGTGGTATCAATTGATGAAGTGGGGATCGAGATAGACAAGAAAGACTCAAGTGATTATTTATTAAATCGAAACAGATGTATATACGAGGAACGCTGCCATGGCGCGATAAGGCGCAGCCGGTTATTGGCCGGCGCCAGCGCGACTGATAGGATTGATTATTATGTATTATATAACTAATTACTTTATAACTAGTTAACTATCTGCAACTGTAGTTACTAGTTTAACCGCTAAGTTAATTAAGTTAATAGTTAATTGTGTTATAATATATCTACATAATTTTTTTTAATATATAATTATATATAGAACAATAAAATTACTCCATTTAATGTTGTGTCGGTGAACGAGATGCCGAAAACGGCTACATTTGACGCCGTTTTTGCCTTCCCATTCACCGCCAAGACCCGCCAAGACCGCCGTCCCGTGATCTTGGCTTTCGTGCCACGGACTTGCGCCTTCGCACCACGCACCATTTCCCTTGCCATTTTACGGTCATGTGACTCCCCCGAGGCCCCACTCCTATTGCCGGCCGGATGTACTGCGCATAATTCAGAATCGTGGTGTCGCTTTCCCAACTCTCGTTTCATGACGGCCCAGGAGCCAAAAATGGCTCCCTCCAGCGGCAGCAGCACTATGTTGCCCCAGCGCCGCAGTGTCTGCCTGTCCCATCTGCCCTCCCTGGTGACTCGCTGGTCCTATATATACGGTCCTCTGGCCCCCGCTGCATCTCTCACTTTCCAGTCAACCGCTCCCCTCACCACGCTTAATCTTGCTAAATCTTTCTATCTATATCTACTATGACTGTTCTTGACACTGGAAATGAGAGTGAAAGCGATACCAGCTCCATCCTCACCGAACTCTTCTCGGACGACGAGCTCGATGACGACTCCGCTACCGACCTGGACCCGGACTCGGACAGCGAAGACCCAGACGACGAGAGCGACTCCGAGGATGATGAAGCTGTCGACGAAGGCCAACTTTCTGCGGAAGAATATTTAGCTAAAGCAGAGCAGCTGGATGTTTCCCAGCTTCGACAGAAGCGGTACAGTCCCAAGACTCAGGAGAAGTTAGACGAGACTGGCGAGTATTGGAATAGGTAGGGAACCCTTTTCACTCTTTAGCTATGTGAGATTCTGACGATTGATGTACGGATAGACACTGCCGGCTCCTAGGCGTGGACCCCTCGCAGCAATGGCACTGGATCTCGGACTCGGATGACACCGTCCGTTTCCTCTACGGGTTCTTCGGCTGGCGGTGCGATATCCGTCGTGGAAAAAACGGTCGACGCTGTCCGGGAATTCGATATAAGAGCTCACTGGAGTCATTCTGGAAATGGTGGCATCTGGTCCTGAAGCAAAAGACGTCATCCGGGCTGAGCAAAGACACCATGGTCAAAGTGGACGATGTGAGTCCACACCCTGCGTTTCCCTCCGGTTGCGGTGCCGCTCCTAATAGTGTATAGGTCATCGCTCTCGTGGCGGAGGAGAAGAAATTGGAGCTCCACCGGCGGCCGAAAAAGAACATGTATATTGAAGATGTAGCGGAGTTCGCCCGAGTCTTACTGACCACCACCGAAACGACGTTCGGGTGTGGCTGGCGGCGAATTCAGCTCCTGTTCTACATTCAACTCGCCGCCATCACGGCGAGTCGTCCTGGGGCCCTTCTGCACCTTCGCTATCGGGACCTGGGACTCAAGTTGATCCGAGACCCAGACGGAGGACGGCCGCACCTCTTCATATTTTTGAAACCGGACTTCACGAAGCGATTCCTAGGGAAAAAGCCTCCGTAAGGATCTGTCTCAGCATTGATCGATGTCATACGCTAACAGAACAGAAATGAGTTCAAAATCCCGGAAATTATATTCGATCCAACTCTCGCCCTGAGTCCGCATGTGACGTTATTGAGTATGCTGTTTCACATCCAGGGCTTCAAGAGGATTTCCAAGACTGGCCCAGTACTGGATTCTGCGGCGAAACTCTATAGCCTTGACGTTCCCAACGGCAAAGGGAAGCAAGATTTACATCTCAAAGACGAACTGCTGGATAAATATGTCTTCTGTCAGGTGGAGCGCGAGACGACGGGATATCGGCTTCTCTTGGACAAGAGGATGACCGCGTCGACACTGGGATCTCAAATGCGCCGAGTCGGTGAAATCACCGGTTTTGAAGACATTGTCAAGCCCTACTGTCTTCGGTATGCTGGAGCGAAGGCGTTCAATAACAGCGGTCAGTCCCTTTCTCGTTCTTTCGTGTGGCCGACCGCAGCTAACCTTCTGGATAGATGAAGTCTCCGAGGCCCTCCAAAATGTCATATTGCAGCACAGTGATATCCGCACATTCATCAACCACTATGAGGTGGACGTCGATGTCGACACCCAGGGCGTCATCCGCGAGACCGGTTCCCAAACGGACTTGGTCCGATTTGCTTGCTCCTTAAGCGCGTCCATTGACCCAAACCGGCCTTTTTGGCTGTCTCCAGAGGAATCGAAATCGCTCAATTCGCTTCCAGAGGTTGGTGCGTGGCAGGATGCCGTCCACAGACGGAAACGGAAGTGGAAAGACCGAGCGGCCAAGTTCGAGCGCGCCCGCATAGCCTGTCAAGCCCGCTTTGGCGCTCTGGGCGCAGGGACGATGTCCAAATCCCGCTGTCGGGTACAGAAGAAACTGCAAGAGTTCGAGGAACAGACACAGGAAGCGAAACGGCGATATGACCGGGCTGTTCGTGAACTGCGCAACGAGAAGCAACGACAGCGGAACCGCCGGATCCGTGAGAACCTGCAGCGGTATCGGGACGAGCAACCGGTGATCGACGTGGAAAGTCAACTGGCAGGGATGATGATTGATACCAAGGTCATAAAGACGCTGGAGCACCAGGATGCTATGTCTGCGCAGCATCTGAGCTATATTGGGAGCATGATGGCTGCACCCGGCAAAACCATTGAACTAGAGTATCAGCGCCGGATTCGAGCCACTGACGAGGGTGTTGTGTATTGCGGGATGGAAGAAGGCCGACCTACACGCCGAACAATCCCACCTCGCCGATCGCCGTCTGATGATGAGGAGGATTCCGGCCCCCCTGCGAAACGACCACGGTGCTCGGCGGACGGGGAGCCCGATTGTGCTCTCCAAAGTGCAATCAAGTCAGTAGTAGTCACTGAACCAAGTCAACGACCAGTCATCTGTTTTCTCTGCGTTGGAAATCCGCAGCTACCCATGAGCAAGCGAACCATGAAATACAAGAACCCCGGATCTCTCACGCGACACTTTGTACGGACACATGCGAAACTTGTCTGGACCAAACCGGTTCGCTGCAATGTGTGCCTTATTGACCTAAAAGATAAGATGGCTCTTATGAGGCATGCTGAGTCGGAGCACGGAACTGTGTGCCGATCACATCCTTCGGTACTAGGACTATAATGCCGCCTATACTGCTGTCTGTTTATCTAATGTGTAAAGGGCTTTTTACCCTGTCTTTTTAAATTTTTGTACTGTCATTTCTTGTCTACATATATCTCTGTATGGCTGGTCCATCATCAGTTTTGTTTTGCTGTATCTAGATGATTCAATACCTTTTTTAGAGTAAATCATGGTGTCGGTGTCTATCAATAGAAAAGCCTTGCGCAAGCGCAAATCCCATGTATAATTACACCAATAACGGGGGAAATAAAAGTGGGCCATCTGACCTGCTTGGAGAATCTCCAATTTGACCTGGTTGAACGGGTTGCATGTTTGTTTTGTTTGCATCCTTCGCACCCACGCTCAGTTGGCCAGAGTCCATGCGATAGTATGTATGTGTTGCCCCCGCACTAAAAGGTAAGATCGTGCGTGAATAGGCCCCTCGATTGGCTCAGCCGCACAAATAACGCATCCAGTTCCTCATAGGCCTCGAACCATCACCTGTCATCTCTGGGGGAGTAGTGGCGAACCTAGGAATATGCGCGATTAGTGCGGTAGCGTGGTAGAAGTTGTAATACATTTGCAGACCTTAGGACGGTTCGAAATCAATCGCGCTGCAATCCTGAACCCAAGGCTCGAGATCTATGAAAAGCTCGCTCTCCGCAGATCGGACGACCACCTTATTTATCTTTAGTCTCTCTCACCATCTCGTCTATCCGCCAGCGATGGCCCCGGCTGATAAATTGTCGCTGCCTCAGTCGAGGCTGACCACCACCATCTTAGTCAACAACCTGCACTGCCCGTCGTGCGCGACAAACGTCGAAGAGACCCTTTCGGCTCTGAAGCCACCTCCTTTTTCCATTTCGACATCTATTCTTCGACATGAGATCGAAATCGTGCACTCCGTTACTCTCAGCACTGACCGCATCGTACGCGCACTCGAGGATGTTGCCTTCGAGGTTGACAGTGTTACTCTCGATGCCAGCGACGGTGATATCGAGGCCAACGCCGCAGAAAGTCTGAGAAGAAGTTCCCGTGGCGAGCTCGAACACGATGTCCTTGCTCAGTCCGAATTGCACATCTCGAAATGCGATGCATGTTCCGCACAGCTCGATGTGCTGTCGTCGAAGACGTTCCCTACCTTACACAAGGAAGCAGTCGCCGACAAGAAAGATCAGCCCGGTCGACACGTCCGTCAGACAAAAGAAGAAGCACTCGTGTCCATTATGGATGACCATCTCATTGACACTCGGGCGCGAGTCACGTTGTCCGTCAGTGGGATGTCATGTGGCTCCTGTGTGAGCAAGATCACCGGGGTCTTGCGCACTCGACCGTGGGTGCAATCAGCCGACATCAATCACTTGACAAACAGTGCCGTTATCATACTCCTGAATAAGTCGCACATAGACGAGTTGCTCGAGACGGTCAGGGAAACGGGTTATACTACGGAGTTAATCGAGTGTGAGGAGATCCGACACCAGCGGCCATCGAATACGTCTGGACTGGAAGATGCGTGGCGAGCTTCGTACGTCATCCAAGGCATGACCTGTAGCTCCTGCGTCGGGAAAGTGACCGACACGCTGAAACAGTACGGGTGGATCACCACAGTGGATGTGGACCTCATCTCCGCTAGTGCAATAGTAGAGTTCCGAGGGAAGGAGCACCTGGACGAGATTCCTGGTATTATCAACAGCCTTGATTACACGGCCACTCTCAGCGACGTCGAGAGCAGAGCCCCGTCTAGTCAATCCAGCCCGAAGCGGTCGGTGACCATCCAGGTCGAGGGGATGCACTGTCCACGCTGTCCGCAGCGGATTCTCGATGCCCTCGCCGTCTACTCGGACCGATTAAAAGTAACCGCGCCTCCTAGCAAGACACAACCCAAGATTACTGTGAGCTATTTGCCTGAGGCGCCAAAATTTACCGTCCGACATATAATGAGCACGATTGCCGATATCGATAAAGCCTTTACCGTTTCGGTCTACCACCCCCCGAGCCTTGAGGAACGCTCTCAGGCGATGCACCGCCGGCATCAATGGCAAATCGCTCGCCGGGTGATTTTGGCCGTGCTAGCTGCCATCCCGACTTTTATCATCGGTGTGGTGTATATGTCCCTGGTCCACAACGACAATCCTGGTCGGATTTACCTCGAGGAGCCAATGTGGTCGGGTGAAGCATCACGCTCTGAGTGGGCGCTCTTCATCACGTCGAGTCCTGTCTATTTCTTCGCCGCAGACATTTTCCACCGCCGCATGCTCACCGAGCTCAAGGCGCTCTGGCGACCCGGAAGCAAAACTCCTATCTTGCGTAGATTCTATCGCTTTGGAAGTATGGATATGCTTATGTCACTGGGCACTAGCATCGCCTACTTCTCCTCCATCGCTATCCTGGCCATCAATGCCTCGCAGCTCCACGGTAGCCCCAAAGCTTCTCATACCGACTCGTACTTCGATGCGGTTGTCTTTTTGACCATGTTCCTACTGATCGGCCGGTTGCTCGAGGCCTACGGCAAAGCTAAAGCGGGAAATGCAGTTAGCCTTCTGGGCAAGCTGCGCCCGACGGAGGCCACACTTGTGGACACGGCCGGAGCGGGTAGCCTCTCCGCCTGTGCGAATCCCAGCACAGTTCCAATCGACCAACTGGAGTTTGGAGACGTGGTGCGGGTTGCGAACGGTACCTCGCCTCCATATGACGGAACGGTAATCGACGGAGAGTCACAATTTGATGAGTCGAGTCTTACTGGGGAATCAAGACCGGTCTCGAAGTCCATTGGAGACGAAGTTTTTTCGGGAACAGTCAACCAGGCAAACCCGGTCTTGGTCCGTATCACCCATCTTTCGGGCGACTCGATGTTGGATCAGATCGTCAGCACCGTTCGCCAGGGGCAGGTCCGTCGAGCGCCAATCGAGCGCACGGCAGACTTGATTACGGGGTTTTTTGTTCCCGTCATCACCCTCATCGCGGTGTTGGACTGGGTGATTTGGTTGGATCTTGGTGTCTCCGGCCGGTTGCCCGACTCCTGGAAGGGCGACACTCCGGGAGGTTGGGGTTTCTGGTCATTGCAATTCGCCATCTCAGTTTTTGTCGTCGCGTGCCCCTGTGGTATCGGACTCGCAGCGCCTACGGCCCTTTTCGTCGGTGGTGGTCTCGCGGCTCAGCATGGGATCCTCGTCAAAGGTGGGGGTGAAGCCTTCCAAGAGGCCAGCCAGCTTGACTGCATCGTCTTCGATAAAACCGGCACTATTACTGAGGGCGGCGAGCCTTCTATCACTGATCATGAGGTAACACATAGCGCAGGCGTCGATGATCTTTGGGGCGCCGTTATGGAGCTCGAACAGAACAGCAATCACCCGATTGCTAAGGCAGTTGTGATTTTTGCCACCCCCAAGCTAGCACCGGTCCTCAAAGCGATTATGGTGGATGAAATACCAGGAAAGGGTATGAGAGGCTCATTCGCCGCTCGCAATCGGGCGTCATCTGTCCTAGAAGTCATCGTGGGCAATGAGGCCTTGATGCAAGATCACGGAATCGTCATCCCTTCGGCCAATGCTGAAACATTGAGCGCCTGGAAGCGCCAGGCCAAGTCTGTGGTCCTGGTAGGGCACAGAATCCGTCCGGAGCAACCAGCCACCGAAATAGTCCCCTGGAAGCTCTCCATCATGTTGGCAGTAGCCGACCCCATCCGGGCCGAGGCCAAGGGGACCATCAAGGCCATCCAGGATCGGAGTATCGCGGTGTGGATGATATCAGGAGACAACCCGACGACCGCGCATGCGGTGGGCAGCATGGTCGGAATCCCGCCAGAGAACATCCTTGCCGGTATTCTGCCCGAGCAAAAAGCTGAAAAGATTCGATATCTCCAGAACACCCTACAGAAGGCACCAGGCTCCGCCCGGCCACTTGTTGCGATGGTTGGTGATGGGATCAACGATTCACCTGCGCTAACCGCGGCCGACGTCGGTATTGCCATTGGTTCAGGGTCGGACATTGCGATCTCGGCCGCAGAGTTTGTCCTCGTGTCTTCTCGTCTTTCCTCTCTCCTGACGCTCATCGATCTAAGCCGCGTCGTTTTCCGCCGGATCAAGTTTAACTTCGCCTGGGCGCTGGTTTACAACTGCATTGCCGTGCCAGTCGCTGCGGGAGTGTTGTACCCAATCGTCAGCAACGGCAGCCATGTTCGGTTGGATCCAGTCTGGTCCAGCCTCGCGATGGCATTGAGTAGTGTCAGTGTCGTATCCAGTAGTCTTTTGATGAAGGCTCGACTGCCACTGGTCGGTTTCAGATCGGATGATTGAGTTCCTCGAAAACTGACCCTTTTTTAATTTTGGCTTTAGACTGTGGACCTTGAGCCTTAGTTTTTAGTGCGCACTTGAACATGTCGTTGCTAAAGTCATGAAAGAAGACCTGAAAGGCGTAATTGGACAACATGGATTGGCTGTTACGACCCCAGCAATAGCCAAACTACTTGAGTGGCTGTCCATACAGAGATGCCACGGAGAGCCACGAAATTGTGTCAAGCTTCGGGCATCAGGGAATTCGCTTAATAAGCGATTATTTGGCAACGATTTGCAAGGAAATAGAAGTACACGATAGGTGTCAAATTGATTACTCAAAGGAAGCATATTATTCTAAATTACATGACTTTTCCATCAATTTCTATTGTCATTTCCTCAATGATTTGATCCAATCGGATAATCTCGCATAATCGCATATTATCAGGGGATCACTGTTTTTCCACCTCAATTGATCTACGAAATCGGACACCTTTCTCGGCATGCCGAGAATACCAAGAACAATATACCGCATTAGACACGATGGCCGATTGGTCACATCGAGGGCCAGACTGGATGATACATCCGAATTACTAAGCAGTCACGGGCGAGACTTATCATGTTTGGTCTATTCTTGGACCTCCTTTATAATCATATTTTATGAAGTCATAGTTAGATCCTTTGGCCGTGCGTGTCTCCGCTATTTCATTTTCTTTCACTCTGCCTGTCCTGTACAGACCCGTTGTGGCGAAGTTCCTCTCCCTACCAAGACTAGTCCTGGCAGAGCTCAGGAACCAGAATCCAAGACCAATTTTTTACCTGTGCGGTGTAATATCAGTATCCTTTTCTTGTCTCGACGGTCGGTTGCCCTTGTCTGTCCTGTAGGTCCCCGGAGGAGGTCGGTAACAAAAATTTGGTAGAATTCGTTGATATGTGGAGCGTGCAGTCTGGAGCTCTTCGCGATGTGAAATGGTACCATGAATCCGTTTGACTGCCTGAAATCCTGTAGAAGGCAAAAACTCGCTTGCCAATGGCACCGTGTGTGCCATTTGACGATGTAATTAATGGAAGGCTAATTTCGGAAATCAACCACAGATGATTATTGGGCAGAACACTACCTGCGTTAGAGGAGCTCATTGGCTGGAGCTGTTTGGGTTGATTTCTTGGCACCTGAAACTAGTCTACCGATAAGACCAGCGCGCGAAAGGGTGATAGGCCAACTTTGCGCTACGCCCCTGCAATGCCAAGACCGCGCTAAAATCCGCGAAAATATCGCAGTCATGTAGGTGTGAGGTGATGGATATAATAATAGCGACGTTTTTTCCCTTCCTAGGGATTAGGGCATGCGTAGCTCCTCCTCCTTACCTGCCAAAGATGTCCGTCTGCTGGACCTCGTACGCCATTTGGCTTGCGCTTTGTTACTTTGTCTCTCATTCAAATGCTATTCTCCGTACATACAACTTGACGGTGCATAATGACGTTAAAGCTCCGGGTACGTGGACCGTGAGCGCCAAACATGGGACTTCGGAGCTAATTTCTAAATAGATGGTGTCAGTCGCGAAGTCTTTCTGATCAATGGCCAGCTACCGGGGCCACTAATCGAGGCAGACGAAGGTGACGATCTGGAAATCTTTGTCAAGAACGACCTCTCCGTCGATACTTCTCTTCACTGGCACGGTAAGTTACTTTCATAAGAGACACTTTTCTTTTAGAACCGAAATTTTTAATCACTGATTGTACCATAACAGGGATTTTGCAACGGGGCAGTCCCGATATGGATGGAGTGCCCGGTGTCACGCAGGTCAGTTCTTAAATATTTGACGGTAATTTACATCCTTGTTGCTCATTCTAGACCCTAGTATCCCATACCTCCTGGCGGCAACTTCACCTACAGATTCTCGGTCAAAGATCAGTATGGTTTCTTCTGGTATCATTCCCACGTCAGAGCATACTATAATGACGGCATAAGAGGGCCACTTTTGATACGGCCATCTCTCTCAAGATCGCGACCGTTTGAAAAACTTGCTCATAACCCTCACGAGCGTGATATCCTTCTACAGACCGAGGCGGACGCCACATCTATTCTTTTGAATGATTGGACACACGAACTTTCAGACACTATTTACGCTCGATACTTTGAGACAGGTGCTTTTCCATTCTGCGTGGACAGCATCCTTGCAAATGGACTCGGGAGGGTTGAGTGTCTACCAGAGGATATGCTTCAGCCAGGATCTGGAATGGGAGAAGGGGATATGAACCAGACTTCCTCATCGATAATGGCAATGCCAATGGCAAAGCGAATGGACCCGGACATGAACATGGACACATCAGCCACTTCTTCCCAGATGTCAACAGGTGCAATAGCTATGGATACAACTATGCATATGACCATGTCTAGCACGTCCATGTCCGGAATGCCAACTCCCTCACAGTCTAGCAGTAGAATGCCGATGTCAGGTACAATGACAATGTCAGGCATGTCACCGTCCATGACTTCATTGAGTCCCCGCGGCTGTATGCCGCCAATGATGTTTAGGCAAGGCTTCAATGCCAGTTCACTCCCACCTGAGACCTGTACCAATACCTCTTCGCCCTTGCTCACCATCCCTGCGAATCACACGCGTGGCTGGCTCGCGCTGAATCTGGTCAACTCCGGTGCAGTCAGCAAGTTACATGTCTCTCTGGATGCACACTCCTTGTTCGTCTACGCTGCCGACGGATTGTATGTGGAAATACAGGAGGTCAAGGTGAGCATACCTTTGAAGAGCATCCGTTATATCCCCTAACCTGGGCTCACCACATGTCATTTTAGGTCCTGGAAATAGAGATCGGCCAACGGTACTCAGTGATGATTCGACTTGATCAGAAACCGGGGAATTACTATCTCAGATTCGCGTCATACCCCAATGGCGACATGCAACAAGTGCTTGAAGGGCAAGCTATTGTGTCCTATAACGTAAGAAGACTGGCACGCGAGAGTCGCGACCATATCATGCCAGTACTGACTTTTCGTTTTCTTTTTGCAGATGAGCATGATGAGTAGCAGAACTCCAATGAACGTCACGGTCGATCCCTCAACCATTTGGATGTTGACCAACGGATCAGCCAAACCTGATACTAGCATACTTAATCCTCAGTTGCTTTCTCCCTTTGCACCTGTCAGCCCTCCCTCAGGACCAGCAGATCAGACATACGCTTTCACAATTAACCAGACCGACATTGTGACATGGGTAGTGAATGACGCCTCATACTCTGAGCCAAAAATACCAATTGTCCAGGGCAACGTATCGGACGGTTGGCAGGCGAATACGACCATGCATGTGCCATCTAACTCAACGATCGATATTATTATGAGGATTGCAAATGATTCGATGGACACGGTAAGTCTGTTACATCAGTGATTCCAACGGACTTTTATAGATGTGGACAGCTGGAACTAATGGGAGAAAAACTCACGCCAGATGAGCCATCCCATGCACCTACACGGCCACAATTTCTGGGTGCTCGGGTCCGGTATCGGCTCTTTCCCGTATGATTCCGCGACGGACGCCCCAGAATCCCTAATAAATCTTCGAAATCCTCCTTATCGTGACACAACTAATCTTCCTCCATCAGGATGGGCCGTGATCCGGTAAATCACCTAAATATTCTACTGGCCAGACAATAGCTTACCTTTCTTAAAATAGATATGTTACGGATAATCCCGGTGCGTGGATCTTTCACTGCCATATCCAGTGGCATATGGTGGTAAGTACAGATGCTAGATCGTCGTATCCTCGATACTCCTAATGTCTTGGTCTTGCTAACATTACATTCTCCGCAAGAGTGGCATGGCACTTGTCCTTGTTGAAGGGCAGGATCAAATTCCCGCCCTGATTGGTCAGTCTAATAATGGCACCCCTCCTGCTACGTCAATGGCGCCGATGCGTCGTATCAGTTCTCGTCAGACTGCTTTGACTGCTGCAGCTGCCAGTCTTATGATGTTGGGATGAGTCTGGAATCTTAGATACAACAGAATCTCTTTTTTGCCGATATTTTAAGTTGAGCAGTGCGAGAATCGTCGAGTCAGCTTTGCTAGTACAGTGGGTGGGAAAATGTTTTAGACCACCTCGTTTTTAGTGCAAATTTAGTGGCAAAAGCAGCATGAGACTTAGCCGCGGCCATAACGCGGAGCCGGTAACTTGTCTCGCTTAGCGCAACAAGTCAGTTCGTTTACTCTGCCATGTTTTGCATATATACCTGTACGGCTGGTCCGTCTCTACTTCATTCGTCATCACCGTCGGCTTTGTTCTTACTGCGTCCAACTTTGATGCCTAGTCTATGTTCTGTCTATCGTTTGTAAGCCTAGAAGCCAAATCAAAGATCGCTCAACGTTGTTAGATTGCAGTATTGGTGTCTGTATCAACAAAAATGAAGTTTTTGAAGTCCTGAGCAACCAGACAACGTGGTGCAAAAGTACTTGATCGGCCTTCGTGGGGGAAGGTTGTCCGCTCATTATCCATACATAGACCAATAATATCTGGAGGTAAGAAAAGTGGGCCATCTTGGAGAATCTCCAATATGACCTGGTTGAACGAGATGCTTGTTTGTTTTGTTTACATCCTTCTGCACCGACGCTAGTAGTCACGCCCAGAGACTTCCAATGCATAGAAGAGAGGGGAGAATTAATATAGAAAAAGTTGCAATTAAGAATCCTCCGGTCAAAGCTTCTCGGGTTGGTTTTTTAGCCCATTATATACATCACCGTGCACAGAACACCATGACCATACGCGGACTAACTCGGTCATGGTCGAGACGAAGATCAGCTCCACCTTATAGCCGTGATAGACCGGGGGGCAATACTCTCGCATCGCTACAGGAAGACCGTGATAAGACGACGAGTCTAATGCGACTGTTGTCCTCGATGGCGGGCTTGTTGAATATCGTTTGTGTGAGTGCTGGGGACGGTTGATATTTGGCGCGGATCAGTGGCGAGGCGAGCCATGAGGAAGCGGACCACTCCTATCACCCCCGATAAAGCCTGTATCCTGCTCGGCAGATACGTCCGGGTTAGGGTTACGAATGTCGCAAAGTTTTATGTGGCTGTGTCCATATGAGATGTCGGTAATATTCCGGATTAGTCTGGCAGGTATAAATCTCGACCATCTTTTTGCCACTATTGCTGTTGCTGTCGGCGTCTTTCATGACAGCAAATATTGGACAATCTGTGTCATGCCTCCTTTGTCTGGACACGTAGATGATACGAGACAGCCGGGTATCTAAGACATCTGCTCTGACTGCAAGATTGTCTTGAACCCTTTGTACTGGTGAATATCTCACAGCTGCATCTTTTCATGCTGTTCATACTAAATTTATCGCGATAACCCAACAATAAATTACCATGAAATATGTTTATCTGGTGGCTGCATTGTTCAGTAGTGTCAAATCTATGTTGTTGAACATTTGCTAAGCTAGGAACCCATATGATGAAATTGACCATCGGCAACAGGATGAAATGTGCCATTAAAATTACAATAAAATGAATAGTTTAACATTGATGAACCAAAAAGTATCCCAGGAGACTTAGGTCATGTTTTCTTTTTTGGGTTCTGAAAACCCACCAATGGAAGTCGGCTTTTCAGAAGCAGACTACTGCAGACGACACTTACACTACTTAGTGCCATCGCCAAACTAGCCCAGACAGGATCGAGCCGAACATGGCTTCCACCATTCTTGACCGCGTATAGGACTCCTGCTGCAATAGGTAACGCAATAAGATTATAGACCAAGGCCCACCCGAAGTTGAACTTGATTCTGGTCATGACGGTCCGGCTAAGGTCGATCAAGGTCAGTACCGAATCCAGCTGGGATGAAACGAGGATGAATTCAGCGGAGGAAATGGCAATGTCTGATCCAGAGCCAATAGCAATTCCCACATCAGCCACGGTAAGGGCGGGAGAGTCGTTTATACCATCTCCTACCATAGCAATTGTCGCTCTCTGCCTCAACTTCCTATGAGACGTTCGGGATGTGTTAGGCTTTCGGAGCGTGTTCTGCAGGTGCCTGATCTTCTCTGCTTTCTGTCCGGGTAAGACCTCAGCTATGATATTGTCTTTGTGGATCCCAACCATGTCCCCAACTGCCATAGCGGTCGCGATGTTATCGCCAGATATCATCCAGACATCGATATTTCTGCGCTTAAGAGCATCGACTGTAGCATGGCTCTCCTGCCTAAGCGGATCGGCGATAGCAAAACACATCTCAAGCTGCCATAGAGTTCCAGTATTCGACGCTACGATCGCCGTTGACTTCCCCTGCGTCCTCCAAGAGTAAATATCCCGGTTAATATGATTCTCCAGGTCCACCCCGTAGTCGGTCATCAGGGCCTCACTGCCTACAATGACTTCCACATCTCGTCCCTCACTTGTGAATGTACCTTTCATCCCTTTGCCGGGAATTTCATCAATTGATCTGGCCTGCACATCTTGCAGATGCTCAGATTTATAGAAGGCGGCGATTGCTTTCGCAATCGGATGGCTACTAGCTTCTTCGAGCCGATGAACCATGGAAGATATCTGTGCTGTGTCACCTCGCGGTGAGACGGCATGGTCAGTAACCACGGGCTCACCACCTTGCGTCAACGTGCCAGTTTTATCAAAGACAACACAATCTAGCTGGCTGGCCTCCTGAAATGCCTGTCCGCCACCTTTAACAAGGATCCCATTTTGAGCAGCAATACCGCCCCCGACAAAGAGTGCCGTTGGAGCTGCTAGCGCTATCCCGCAAGGACAGGCGATCACAAATACAGCAATAGCAAACTGTAGCGACCAAAGTGGCCAACCACCACGAGGGATGTCGAGATAGTTCTGAGGTAGAGTGCCGGAAAGGCCTAAGATTAGCCAGATGATGAAGGTAGAGACAGCAATCAGGGTGATGGATGGGACAAAGTAAGCCGTCAAGGTGTCAGCAAGACGTTCCACAGGGGCTCGTCGTGCTTGACCTTCCCGAACGATCTGAATAATCTGGTCCAACATTGAGTCTCCAGCAACGCCCGTAATCTGAATGGACACAGGCCGGCCCCTATTAACACTGCCAGAGAAAACTTCGTCACCTAGATGTTTTCGCACCAACTGGGATTCCCCGGTAAGGCTAGACTCGTCGAACTCCGAATCCCCTTCCACAACAGATCCGTCCCAGGGAGGTGAGCTGCCATGAGGGATTCTGATTATATCTCCTAGCTCAAGTAGATCGATGCTGACTCTTCTTGTGGGCGTCGAATAATCGCCAGGTTGTAGGAGCTGGCCTTGACCGCTGTGAGGGACGACCAGGAGGGCCTCGGCGGGCCTAAGGCTTCCCAGCATTTTCACAGCATCTCCGGTCTTCGACCTGCTGTAGGATTCAATCAACTTTCCTATAAGCAGGAACATGGTAAGGAACACAACAGAGTCGAAGTAGGTTGAGCTGCTTGAGTGGAGCATTGACTGGGACGAGTTTGTGGCGGCGAGAATCAGTTGTGCAATAGACGAAATATACGCTATAGACGTCCCCAAAGACATCAGCGTATTCATACTTCCAAAACGATAGAACCTTTGCAGCAGCGGAGTGCGACTTCCTCGCCGCCACATCGCCCAAATCTCCTTTAGTGCCCGTCGATGGAAGATATCAGCAGCCAGAAAGTAAACTGGGGTAGCCATGATGAAGAGCGCCCAGTCTGCTCGTGTGACTTGGCCAGACCAAATCGGACTGGTAAGGAAATACCTTACTCGGCTGCCTGACGGCGCGAGACTGCCCAACGCGATAGCAATAATAAAGCACGGAATGGCAACAGTAACGGACAGAATAACTCGAAGAAATAGGCGCCATTGCTCGCGGATATGAATAGCCTGTGAACGCTCTTCTAGTGTAGGAGGATGATAAATGCTCACCTCAAAACTAGGGCTGCTGGCTGAAATGGAAGCAAGAATGTCGCGGATAGTAAACTCCGGTGCATTTGGTGTGTATTGTATCTTCATGATTGGGTTTTCAATGCTTAAGTGCTTCATAATAGTCACATTCCGTCCAAATTCCGCGAGAGAATCATGGACGCGACGGGGGCAATTCTCACAGAACATCCCAGAAACACGAAGCAGCACCTCTTTCTGCTGGTTTTGGCGTTCTGTATTACCTATTTGCACAACATCATTTACCACAGCATCGTACCCGACGTTCTGGATAGAATCCGTGATCTGAGCCTGGTTGTGCTTTCCTTGGTAAACGATAACAGCACTGTTCGAGATGAGATTGATATCGACTTGCTTTATCCAGGTATGCTGCCGCAGTGCATTGCTGATGGTTCCAATGCATGTGCTGCACGTCATTCCACTGATAGAATAGGATGCTCGGTATATATCGCTTGATCTTTTCTCTGAAATCGGCTGAGAGTCTTTTAACTCCTCCACCTTTTCCACTGTCGCTTCGTATCCTATCTCTTTGATAGACTCGATAATATCTTTCACACGCCCTTTGTCGGACAGGGTTATAGTTGCGCTATTGCTCAGAAGACTAATGTCAACAGATTGCGACCATGGATGCGCCTCCAGGGCTTCAGATATCTTTCCAACACAGGTACCACACGTCATTCCAACGATGGATACAGTCACTCTGACAGGAACTAGCGATTCTGCATTGTCAATAACGACAAAAGGCTCACTGAGTGCGCCTTACCACAGTGATTGTCAAGTTAGCCACTCCGTCTACTCACTATATCAGGGTATGAGAGCTTCTTACCTTGAGAAACAACGGGAGGAGACGATGAGTTTTCACCCCAAGGCTTCTTTCCTTCCAAGCGGCAGAAGTCACAGTACCTATAATGCATAGCCGTCCGCTTCTCAAGGCTCTCTGCCGGTTGGCTACGCTTCCACCTTTTAAATACCCGCTCGAGTAGATCCTCCTCATCATCTACGACCTCTTCATCGGAATATCCGAGTGCTTGCTGGCTATCACCTACCCGACTTTGAGAGATCTGACGAATATCTAGCCCAACATCCTCAAGTGCTTTAGATATAGTAGAGTCAAGTAGTGTCGGGTCATGTTGAACCGTGATTAATCCGGAGGCCATTGAATGAGAAACAAGAGACGGTTTCGGAAAAAGGGTAGAAAAGGTCCTCTCAATATTCGAGATACATGACTGACAGTGGAGATTTGAAACGAGGAATGTAGTGGTATACATTCTTGAATTCGGTGTAGACGTCATTTTCTGTCGCGTTGATTCCACAGCTATAAAGCATGAAAATATAGCGCTAGGTAAGCCAATATATACCTGACAGCTCCCTAGATCTATTGTTCGTTCGAAGAGCTTTCAGGAAGTTCCAAAGTGTCTTGACAATTATTTGAGAAGATTCATCCTCGACTTTGCCTTTTGTGGACTTTGTTGCATGACAGACGCAGAGTGGGGGGTTAAAGTTCAGCGCTAAGGGCACGTGTGCGTGGGTTTCCCCGATGTCCGACCAATCAAAAATAGGATACTATCAGCTTGAAGTTTAAAAGGAAGGCACATTTTCAGTTTGTCCACCAACAAACGCCACATTACGCGAAATTCCCTCACCCTTGAACAGGACTTTCCACCTGAAGACCCTTTAATTCTGCCCAACAGGTTTGGGCAGACAGTGATTTGTATATAGAGTGTGTTTCCTTCTGACAAAAGCTCTACTGGAATTGGCAAACCTATTCTCAAGCATTGGGCCATCAGCCTAACTAGATAAGACATATCGTGAAATGAGGGGTAAAATGCCTTATGGAAATCGACTCATCCCATAAAACCAATTGTGATGAAAACTGGGCCAATGTTGGCGTATAAACTAATCCCAATTAGACCAACAGATCCACTGTCTTCCAATGGGTCAAACGGTCCGGGCGAAAGACCGGGAAGCCCAATAAAAACTCTCGGATAAGCCTCTGGTGCTGTATACGCTGAGCAAATTTGAGCAGATTCGAGAAATTTTAGGAATCTTATATTAATGCTACTCCCGCATCCCGTCAATATCGGGACAATATATTCTTATCACATTATCTTTCTAAAGCCTTTACTCGGATACTGCAGATCTCAGAGAGACATGATCCATGTCCTCTCACCATCTAAAAGCTTTCTCCGAATCCCTAAAGGGAATTTTCTTGCTTTCCTCAGCGGCGAAACCCTTAATCAGTGGCTTCAAGCACATCAGATAAAATACAAGGATAACCAAGATGAAACTATTATTAGAGTTACTAAAAGTAAACCTATCTATTTAATTACATAGTGGTCAATAGAGTTAAGCAATACTGTTACTTAGCTTGTATCCCTTGGCTTAGCCCATAATAATATTCGACCACTGAATATTCCTTATAAGATCTCGCATTTCCGATGCTTTCCCTGGACAATACAGGTGCATTCGCGTTCATCGCGCCTAAAGAGCAAGGCGACCACTCGCAATAGCCGGTCTAAATTCAAACCGATCTAATTATTCGTCCACAAAGAGAAAATTGATGCGCCAAAACAACGCCGTCGCAAAACAAATTTGACGAGAAGGGTGTGCGAATATAGTAAATTGTGCGACGCAGGGCTATGCGAGGCCATTCGCATCAGGGAGACTGGTCAGATACATACTTTGTACGCAGATGCTTCCGGATTTTGGGCTCTTCTTACTTCACAATTGGTAAGTTGCAGAATCTTCCCCTAGTGAAATAAAGCTGACTTGCTAAGACTCCCATTACCCGACTCCAAGTTTGATTACAGACCGGGACTTGGAGAAGACTAGGGAAGATGCTGACGAACTGTCAGCTACGTGTATGTATACGTATAGTAGCTAGCGAATAGAGAAGGAAACACGAGTGAACTGTATTCTGAGTAAAAAAGTGAAATGCGAGAGGGCATGTTAAATACCCCTCGAGGACAGACTGAATGCCGCAGTACCCGCGAGATACTGGATAGTGTTGCAGGATGCCAAATTTACATCCAGAAAAACCATGGAGTTGCCTACAATAAGCAAAGAACGATGGGGAGACGAAACGACCGAAACAAGTTAGCCGTAAGTATCGGCTCCATCTCCTTGACATGTGGGTACTCGATGAATAAGCAGGTTGTTTGGTAACTAAGATACCACTCCCAAGTTCGACAGATGCCACTATCACCGCGGCGCGATCAAGGACCTTATTGTTCTACTTACTGTTCCTCACATTAGTCCTTGCCCATGCCCACCAACACTAGCAAGGCCACATTCAACACGGCAATGAGAAGCCACACGAGCACGGCAATCACAGTGGTAAACCAATGGTTGCGCATGCTCACTTGCTCAATCCGAACGTTGCCGTCGCCTTCACCTTCGACTATCTGCTCAGTCTGAACGGTCATGTACTTATTAAAACATGTAAACCAGATGAGTGGCGCGGAGACGAAGGGCAAGATAACGCTGAGGCAAACCTGGGTGGCCGTTAATGTCTTATCGAGGCCGTCTTTACCGACGGCTGCGGCGATAATGATACTAGGAATGATGCTGATCGACCGGGTAATGAGTCTTCGCATCCAGGGTCGAATTCTCCAGTTCAACATGCCTTCACTGACTATCTGACCGGCCATGGTACAGATCATCCCTGCTGAAATTCCGGAGAGAAGAAGAGCCAAAGCAAAGATGAGTCCAGCAGCTGGAGAGAGGGTTGACGAAAGGAGGTCGTGGATACCGAACAGGTCGGCACTGTTCCCGCCAGCAACATCGTACAGGGAGGCGCCCGCTACAATCAGGATCGCGCTGTTGACGAACAATGCAAAGGTGAAAAGGGACAGTGCCAGCTCGATAATGGAGTATTTCATACAGCCGCGGATGGCATAGATGGTTGGTCGGTACTCCACCTTACCGTCATTGCTTCCCAGAGACACAGTGGACTCGACATATCCTGCATTGACATCGAATTCTTTCAGTCGTGATTGGACAATCCCGCTACCCAAGAAGAGGGAATGGGGCATGACAGTGGCGCCAAGAATACCGCAACTTTGATAAAGGCTAACAAGTTTGTTAGTTTGGTGTTACTCTTAGGATATCTCGCTCACCCTTGCGATTGCACGATAGCAGAAGACGGAAGGTAGCCCCTGAAGACTTGCCCCACTGACTGGTTATTGATGAGGGACAGCTGAATGCAAAAGCAAATCACTACGCCAAGCACTAGAGCCACCACGAGGAACTCAAAGAGGCGTAGACCCAGCATCGACCCATTCGGCCGCCAGAACAGCAACAGGAAGAAAACATCTGCCAGGGTGATTGCACATCCAGCTACGAGGGGAATTTGAAGAAGCAGATTTAGCGCAATCGCAGAACCCACCACCTGTAATTTCTATCAGTACAAAATCCATGCGTAAGGGATTGAGAAAGGTATGACATACCTCTGCAATATCAGTGGCAATGATCGCCGCTTCGGCCATAATGTACAGTACAATGACCAGCCATCGGGGAAGATGCTCGCGACAATTCTCCGCCAGATTGAGGCCTGTCACCGAGCCTAGCTTTATGCATAGAGATTGGAGAAGGATCGCAAACAAGTTCGACATGAACACAATGAACAGCAGAGCGTACTTAAACTGCGCGCCGGCGCTAACGTCCGTGGCATAGTTTCCCGGGTCGATGTAGGCGACTGCAACAAGAAATCCGGGCCCGATGAAGCGGCAAAATTTGACCAGGCTACGGACACAATCCCTTGCCATGGCGGAAAATGGAAAAGAAGGGAAACGATGGCGAGGCGAACCGTATGTCCTCGAGGGTAGTTCACACCCCGAGGCCGCTACGGTCACTTCGCCATTCGGGCGCTTCTCTATTGCGGGATCCCGGCTGTCCAAACCCCTCGGTCGCTGATCGATGGCCATGGCATCATCGCCTGTGGCGCTCCCCATCCCGGCGGCATGCTTGCGATGGGCTCGTGAATTTGCAAGGCCGTTAAAGTCGTTGCGGGTCGTAGTGTCTTGACCTAAGGGGGGTGGATTCTGGTTCCAGCCTGGGTTCTCGAGGGTGTCATCGGTTCGCGAGGGGCAGTTCATGGTGGAGGCTGTGGTGGGTGGTGCACTTGGGTATCCTATCTCAGTCGTCAGAGGATGGTACTGCTAAATAAAATCCTTGCAGCCTTAGGTGCGAAACGTCGATTGAAGCATCGGTGTGACAATTCTGTGGGAAAGTGCCCGGGATTGCCCGACTGGTGTAGCTTAACCAGCAAGTGCCTGGAACCAAGCCAATTACATTCGTGTGCCTCCTCTGTAGACCCACTTGTGTTGGTATTTATCCCTGTATTGCTGTACTGTAGTAAACTTGTAAATAATTCTCATTTGCACCTTATAAATTGAAAACATGCCTGTTTTTATCCCGTCTTCACCTTAGACAACATGGAGCACAAATCAGTACCCTGGAGGGAAATACCTCTCAACTAACCACATATACTTGATCCAAGAGCAGAGAATCAAGATAGAAATGATGAGGACCTCTCCATCCTAAACCAAAGTTGTCTTGCAATTCGGTGTGTTCTAAATTGAAGCTGAGCTAGTTCGTGATACGACAATCCAGCAGAAAAGAGCGTTCAGGACGGCTCCTGAAGCGTTCAAGAACCAATAAGGGAGGCAGTGGGTTAAAGGAAAGAGTGGCAAGGTTCGGTAAGGTGAAATAAGGTGTAAGACTACGGAGTACTGCAGGCTCATTCGATCGTGTTGGTTGCTGGAACTGTTATTGTTTGTTTAACTCCTCCAGTTCGCTCTGCATACCCACCAGTGCACCCCTATAGTGGCTTACCTCTTCCGTGAATCTCCTGATGTAGGTACTAGTTGGGGTTTTCACTTATTGCGAAGGCTTCCAGAATCGTTCTCAGAATATGGTCCGCTTGGTTTCCTGGCATTGGTGCGACGTGTCCCGTTGTCGAATTCTCTCGTAGACCCGGTTCAGGTTGATTCTTCTTCTGACGTCTCTCAATTTTGCCGGCTATTTCCCCGAGGTTATGACGCTGAGGCTCTGGTGGGTCGACTAAAGATTCGCTATAGTTGCTGTGGTGTTGGTTCCGTCGATGGCTCGGTCGGGGCCCTCCCTGGAGGTATCCTCCCTTACAGGAGGTCTAATATGTTGGTTTTGGTCGATTCGCAGGTAGTATTTGTCGAATTCGTTTAGACGAGGGGTAAACAGGCCTCAAAATCGTCTACCCAAATTAAGCATCTGAGTCACGTGGTGCATAACCAAGAAGATATGGATGAGTAAGCATTTGTACAGTTCTAGCCATCATTCGAACATTCTGATTATCAATAGAACCGGTTCTGTCCTATGTATATGGCAATAGCAGTACTGTGACAAGCCCGGGCTAGATGCAAACCAAGACGTGGTGGCCATCAAATTGTTTCGGGGAATGACTCGGCCATGACCTCGTGGAGGACCTTGCGGGTGAACTCCGCAGTGCTCGACCAATGGAACGTAAATAATTAGAGTCCGTGGCCTGATAGGGCTTAGAATGACTCTTGATGTCTTAGTTTATGTCTGTTCAACTTTATTTGAACATCTGACTATCTGTTTGGTGCGATTGTGTACTGTCAATGCCTTTAGGTGTTGATATTGTCAGCCTTCTACTTGTGAAAGGACATGGCCTGGTCTTCAGGAGCCGCATATGGTTATATTTTGCTCCTAGTAGATCGGATAGATTATTGCGAACCTCTCATGATGTCTATCGGCGCTTTGACCGAGAATTGACCATTGTGCTTTCCGTAACACCTCCCCAACACAGTAAATGCTAGAGGTGATGTTTCACTCACATGCTCTGTGCCCAACATTAGTTGACTTATATATGCTTAGAATGGACTGGTAGTGAAGTCAGATGGCCGTGCTTACATTGGCGTAAATAATTTGAATTGTTCTATAGGTGCGGCTGCAGTACAGAAACGAGGTGAAGTCAGCTCGAATACTCGCTTTCGAGATAAATCATGTCTTATGATCCTTCAAACCCAAGGGTTTGGCATAATGATTGAAATGCTTGACTTATTAATTGATATTTCAAGGGCAAAGTTTGTCCAGAATATAACCGGACCTATTGTTTTAACAACATTGACCCTGAAGTATAACTCCACAGGCATGAGAATAAATATTAAACTAGAGAAAGAATGAGTAATCAAGCAAGAATGTTTCTGGACGAGGCGGCTGAGTGATTAGTCATTCCCTTAGGGTCCATTTGACCGGACCAACCCGTCTCAGCGTGACCTGTTCCATCGATATGAATACTGAAAGGTGAACTAGATTGATTGAGACAGAGAAGAATAATCTTCATTTATCGGTTCAGGCATCCATGTGAAGCAATTCTTTGGCGGGAAATGCAGGCAGGAAATGCAGAATGGAAGATATCTGTGTGGGGATAACTGTATGAAATGCTAATGCACCCACCAATTAATGGCCAGCGTTTATAGAAGCCCGGGCGAATGCCCACGCTACCCAAAACTTTGCAGTCTGAGGACCGAGCGTCGCTAAGGGCTGAATTGTGCGGCCTGACGCCTTGGCCTTTTCTTTTTCACTTTTCCACCTATTCTCATTACTCTCATCCGCGACCAATATTGCTAGCTTGTTTTCAATCATGGTGTCGCATTTGACTCAGTCTCAGCGCTTGCAGCTGGTGATATCTATCTCGTTCTGCTTCTTCATTGCGGAAATATCCGGTACCGCCACAACACACCCTCGGCTAACGTTCGTGCCCTGACTGTTGCCGCCCTAGTTGGATTCTACACAAGATCTCTAGCCCTCGTGGCAGATGCATTCCACTATGTGTGATGAACCGTCTCACTGTCCTTGAGAACTTTCAGCGACTAATATGTCCTAGCTTAATGATCTCATTGGATTCGTCGTTGCATTTGCCGCTTTGAAGGTCGGTGTTACTATTTGCGACCACTTGTGCTCACCTCTAACTGAAACCAGATCTCCGCGAAGAAAGATTCTCCCCAAGACCTATCCTTTGGCTGGCAGCGGTCTCGTCTTCTCGGTGCATTTTTCAACGGCGTTTTCCTTCTCGCGTTGGGTGTCAGCATATTCCTACAATCCATAGAGCGATTTGTATCTGTCGAGAGTACATGGCGTCTCATGTGCTTATATTACATCATTCTGCTAACATGTCCGCACAGTCGTGGAACAACCGAAACTTGTGCTTATCATCGGCTGCATCGGCCTTGCTCTCAACATTATCAGCGCCTCTTTCCTTCACGGTCCGTGTCTGGAATCTCTGGCTGCGTCACTTATCCACTAATTTTGGCCTTCTGTCTAGACCACGGTCATTCACACGGCGAGGGTCAAGGGACTTCAGGAGCTGCAGAGACTACTATCCACACAGAAAATGGCACAGAGCAGGTCAGTATATACTCTGAGACGATTTTGTCGACACTTACTCAGGTTTACACAGGTCTTTACCTTACACGACAACCATCGTCACAACAACCTCCAACCATCCAAGAAGAGTTACGATCTCGGCATGCTAGGTGTCTTGATCCATGTGCTGGGTGATGCTGCCAACAATATCGGGGTTATCATCTCGGCTCTG
The DNA here is from genome assembly GCA_000985935.1 of Talaromyces islandicus. Classification (NCBI taxonomy): domain Eukaryota; kingdom Fungi; phylum Ascomycota; class Eurotiomycetes; order Eurotiales; family Trichocomaceae; genus Talaromyces; species Talaromyces islandicus. The sequence continues at coordinate 1,334,903 of CVMT01000004.1, read as the reverse complement.
GTGATCTGGCTCACTGCGTACCCGGCTCGCTACTACGCAGACCCTGCTGTTAGCATGGCTATTGCCATTGTTATCCTTACGACGTCATTTCCGTTAGGTTTGTACCGCCTTAGAAATCGGACTTTATTCGAGAAACTAAGTTATATCCTCTGCAGTGAGGAGCTCGGGCAAAATCCTACTTGAAAGCGTCCCGAGTGGTATCAATCTTGAAGACATTAGACATGATCTTGAGACGGTGCGTTCCAGTCCCCCTTCCCTAGTCTCAGGCTAACACTAGCGATGAAACCAAGATCCCGGGTGTTTTATCTGTCCACGAACTCCATGTCTGGCGTCTCAACCAAGAGAAGGCATTAGCATCCGTCCACGTCACCATTTCGAACGAGACCATTTCCGAGTTTGTTCAGATAGCAAAGACCATGAACGATTGCTTCCATAGTTATGGCGTTCACTCGGCCACGGTGCAGCCGGAGCTTGGATCGACTCCTACCTCGGCAACTGCATCAGGCACTGATAATCAGGATGATTGGTCGCAGCTGTGCCAAGTCAAGTGTGGAATTTCTTGTGAGGTGTTGACCTGCTGTGGCTAGTCTGTATTTTGGCGATGTCGATATCAGAGTAGAATAGTGCTGAAACCCAGGGGTGGATGTTGTATGAGGTAGATAAATGAGTAAGAAGTCATCAAGTCGGGATACAATGGCCAAAAATTACGTATTATGGTGGCCGTCTCGCTGTCTCAAGTTCATACAAAGTGTTTTCGCGAAAAGAATCAGTAGAAAAAAAACCTTAGCGATCTGGTTATTCATAGAAGGTAGGACTGTTCATGCTGAACAGTAACATCCACTGCGTTTCTTTTATGTTACTTTCACCATTGCAATGTGAGGCGAAATGATTGCCCGAAATGGGACAAACAAGATTGCATCCGAAAGCACTGTAGCTCGGCTCTGAGATGACACGTAGGCTCGACCGCCTCGTGTTGATTGATTTGCCACCAGCCATAAATGGGGCGAATGAGCACAAATCTTTGCGGGGCTAAGGTGAGAAAGAGAAATTCCCTACAACCGGATGGCCGAATCGAAAGTTCCATCTTCTATCGCCTGGGTCTTGCTTTGGGCGTCAAATCCCAACCCGATAGTTTTGATCGTCTAGACCTCATAGTCCTTGTCATCAGTGACCGCTGCGAATACTGGCACTTTTATGAGGACGAAAAGAGTTGACATCAAACCAAAAAGCAGGTATCCTCAACAAGCTGATGAACTGAACTCCATGCAGTCGAAGACCCAACTTTAACCCACTGTATTAATCACATCCCACCTAATGCAAGGCTCCAACGAATGTTAGCAAGTGTAACACTCCTGGTAGGATTTTTGGGGACAGTTACTTCTTCGCCAGTCCCGAATTTAGTAAGAGCAAAAGAACAAATCCGCAAAAATAGCTCACCATTACCCAGTCCCGCTGTATCCACCTCAAGTCTCTTCCGCCAGCCGCACTCAATAGGGTTTAGTGGTTGGCTCAGCCACAATGGTGTTGTCCCCTCTTTTCGTGCCATATAAGAATGAGTCGTATCAGTCATGGAAATGCTCAAGTTTCCGCTTCGCATACCAATTCTCGCTCATAAATTTCTCATTAGCAAAATTCGACTATCTCTTTTTCACAATGTCGAATCTTTTAGGCAAGCTCACGAATCAAATATCCGGACAAAAGACGACCTTCGGCTCGCAACAGTCATCGTCTTCTGGCATCGTACATAAGGTCACTGATGCCATGACTGGTCAGAAGCACCCTCAAGATTATCAGAGCCAACCACCACCTAACGCTGGTTAGTTTCACGGCGTTTGTCCAATGAGTGTAGTAGCTAACAGCAATTTAAGGCGGTCACGGCGGTTATGAGGGAGGCCACGGCGGATACCAAGGTGGACAGGGGGGCTACAGAGGCGGCCACGGAGGCTATGAGGGAGGCCACGGTGGATACCAAGGTGGACAGGGGGGCTACAGAGGCGGCCACGGTGGTTATGAGGGAGGCCACGGTGGTTATGAGGGAGGCACCGGTAGTTATGAGGGAGGCACCGGTAGTTATGAGGGAGGCCACGGCGGATACCAAGGTGGACAGGGAGGCTACAGAGGCGGCCACGGTGGCTATGAGGGAGGCCACGGTGGATACCAAGGTGGACAGGGGGGCTACAGAGGTGGCCACGGTGGCTATGAGGGAGGCCACGGCGGTTATGAGGGAGGCACTGGTAGTTATGAGGGAGGCCACGGCGGATACCAAGGTGGACAGGGGGGCTACAGAGGCGGCCACGGTGGCTATGAGGGAGGCCACGGCGGTCATTAGGGAGGTGCAAATGCCGGTCACAGAGGTTACAATTTGGTGGATCTCATCCCCTTTCCTCTATCTTAGGACGGTGTTGGAACCAGTGGCTTTCCTCCGTTTTCTCCGTTTTTGCTCGCTCTGATTTGAACTCTCTGTTTTGAAACGCGAATTAAATTCTATTTCCTTTTCCACCACGCGCCGTTCTTCCGTTGAACTCACAAAGGACTTATGCCTTTAATTCGATCAACCAATACTGTAATAAAGATTGTTGTTAATTAACTGAGTACCAACAGCATTCATGACGGGCATCCCTCATCTACCGCATTCTTGGCCTCACAAACAATGGGGGTAGTGAAGCTGCAATTTCCGGGCTCTGCAGGACAGCTAAAATACATGCTTTTCGCTTGGCCCTCGCAGATAGAGAATTCTGGTTAGCATTCTCATACATGTTGCATAATTCTTGCCCCGGTCCAAGTAGTTCGCATGGGAGACCGCTGGGTGAGCGACTGCAAATGAGCGACTGCACTACTAGTTCATTTCTCGAGGGTAGCAGTTCAACCCAAAACGTCGTTCAATATCTAGAAGTTTATGTATGACCTGAGAATAAGTGGCGCGTTTTGCGCCTAGCTGCAGCCCCACCCCGCCTTCGAAATACACACATCTCTCTCTCTGGAACGCCTCGTTACTATAGACGAGGCTCTCTACATCGGATCGATGCTGGATCGATGGCCGGCTTCCAGGGAGATGATTAAACATTGTCCCCAACCGCAAAAACGGAACCAAAAGGTTTTGCGGTATGTCCACCAGGCCAAACTCAGTGTTAAGCCATGCTCTCATGTACTGCAGTATCTCCAAAAATAAACCTCCCACAATTGTGCCGGCAGTTATAAAATGTGGCCCGAGGTTATAAGAGGACGTATTAGAGGCTCTGCCGCCAAGTGTAACATTTGATGTCTAAATCTTGCCTAGGAGAATTTGCCGTAAAATTCCTAACCAATCATGAACGGCAGCTACAAATACGGTGCGGATGCAGTTGACATAAGGATCTCTGGAACCCCTTCACATGGTGCTCTCTGCGACTGATTCCACCGAAAAGCCATGATTACTAATGAGTACGCCCCATTCAACAAGACATGTGCAGAAGGGAACGGATTGAGTTGAGGCTTCCTTGGAGTCTTCTGATACTGAAGCAGACTATTCATAACGACAGAATCCCGTCATCAAAACAACGATTCTAGTCGGGCATAAAAGAGTTTGTGGACCTTCAGCCGTTGTCACTGGTGGACTGGTGGTGCTCTGTGTCTAGATCTTCGACCAGCGTAAAAGTACTGCAGCAGCAATGACTGGCAACACACTCACTAACTCTCCTAGTCCCGCAAACGCTGGAGGAATTCTCGCATTGACAAAAGCACCCGCAGCGAGAAGGACTGCAAAGGTGTTGTATACGAGGCTCCACGTAAAGTTGAACTTAATGCGGTTAACAGCTTTCCGGCTGGCGTTCATCATGGTGAGGATACCAGCCAGGGAAGGCCGCATGAGAACCACATCCGCGGCGGATTGCGCAACATCCGTGCCTCCGTTCATGTGGATGCCAATCGTAGCCTGCGCGAGAGCAACAGCATCATTCGTGCCGTCACCGCAGAACACAATAACCGGCTTCTTGCTTTCTTTAGCAGTACCGAAGAGCGTCTGGATGTAGTCCTTCTTGTCAGCGGGCGAGCTTCGAGAACGCACATTATCGGCAGGAATGCTAAGCTTGGACGCCAAAGTCTGAACAGCTCTGTCATCGTCGCCAGAAACTACATGTACCGAGACGCCACCCTTCTGCAAGGTCTCGATCGTCCCCGCAGTGTCAGGTCGGAGCTCATCTTCAAGACCGTAGACCGCCTGTAACGCATTGTCGATAGAAAAGCAGAAGACAGTGTACCCTTGAGCAAGCATTGGTTGAACAAGTTCATGTTCCGATAAATTCAGCCAGCGAGAATTGCCTGCTCGAAGTCTCCGGCTTCCCAAGGTAGTTTCAACGCCTCTACCAGTAAGGCTCTTAGGCTCGGGAACAGTCGAAGCCATAATTCCAGCATCCTTGAGGTGAGCAGCCACAGAAACGGAGACTGGGTGTCGACTGTTTTCGATGAGACCTAGAAGAAGCGGGAGCTTATCCACATCTATGCAGTCCTTCGCGACGACAGAAAGCTTTCCCTGAGTCAAGGTACCAGTCTTGTCAAACACGATGTGCGACGTCTTATGAGCCATTTCAATAGCATCTGCCGACTTGAAGATGATACCTCTTTCTGCCGCGACTCCGCTGGCAATGACAATGACCATAGGGACAGCCAAGCCAATGGCACAGGGGCAAGAGACGATAAGGACAGTAATGGCGTAGGTGATAGCCTGAATTGTAGCTTCAGATCCATCATATCCACGAAGAGTCATACCCACTGCGACCCAAATGACAAACGTGATGATCGTCAATGCCACCACAACCGGGACGAAGTAGGACGCTACCCGATCTGCGAGATCCTGCAGCTTGGGTTTCGACAGTTTAGCCTCATCGACCATCGCAGCAATAGCATTAATAGTGTTATCGCTAGGCAAACGGTTCAGTCGAACAGTCAAGACTCCAGGTCCATTTATAGACCCAGCAATCACCACAGACTTAGGAAATTTCTCCACCGGTCTAGATTCACCAGTGACCATAGACTCGTCAACCTCAGAAGACCCATTAATCACAGTGCCGTCGGTCGGGATTTTGGTATCAGAGAGAACTTTGAAGGTGTCACCATATTGAAGAAGTCGGGCGTCAATCTCACGTTCCGTTCCGTTCTCTTCATCGACAAGGATAGCTCTCGATGCCTGAAGTGACCGGATAGAAATAGATTCAACAGCTCGCTGACGAGCGAGAGCGGCAACCCATCGACCAACCATGATTAAGGTGACCAGGAGAGTGCTTGTTTCAAAGAATTGGCCTGTCGAAAGGGGCTTCTCTGCAATGAGGTACCCAAAGGAGACCATCGAGAAGATATAGGCAGCACTGGTGCTCAAGACGATCAAGAGATCCATCTCGATAACCCTCGAGAAAACGAGAGCCTTGAGGGCTTTGGGATAGAAAGGTCCCGCTACGACAACTTGAACAATGGTAGCCAAGGCGAGAGAAGTCGAGGAATATACCACCTCCCTCCCAGGAAGCGGAGCCCATGCCAAAACTAGGACCGGAATTGTCAAGACAGCGGAGAGAAGCGTCATGTATCCGACATGACGAACATGCTTGCTGCCAGCCTCGAGCGAAGGGTCCCTGCGTGGAGGAGCAAGTTCAATCGGCGGTCCCCAAACCTTCTCCGTGAGGTCTCGAGCTCCCACGATCTTCGGGTCAAACGCAACTCGCACGGTCTGCTTGTCCACCGGTGCCATGTCAATAATTCCGTCCGGCCATGTCTGACTAATGAATTTCGAGGGCACATCTGGAACAATAAGCTCTAGGCTAGATCCCTGGTTCTGGATTCTTTCGCACTTGAATTCAGTCGTTCGCTCTAGATGTTTCATGACTTCCTCCACCGAGCTAAGGCTAAGATCAATGTTAAACTCAGCTCGAGAGAGAACAAGACTGGTTTTCAGGTCTCTGACGGCTGGGACGGTAACGAGAGTCCGGTTAAGCTTTGTCTCGCAACCAGTACAAGTCATGCCAGAAATGCTGAGAACAACATGTTCCTTGCCGGTACCCTGATTCTCCATGTCGGTGATGGTTTGAATCGCGGCTTCCTCAATCTCTAGGTCAGGATTAGGCGCAGCAGAGGAGCAGCAAGCATCGGTGCAAGAGCCTTGAGGGCTGACCAGCTGCTGTTCTGTGCAGCACGGGTCTGCGTAAATAGTCTTTGGAGTCTTCAGGATATCCTGTTTCGGTGGATTGTAGCAAGCGCCAGAGGAGGCGGTCTTGGAGGGCTCCTTGGTGATCGTATTCTTAGCTTTTCCGCAAAAAGATCCTGCACACTCACTAGTTGTAAGTTCAACAGCTGGCTTAACCTTCAAACAGCACGAGTCCGTATAAATGCTCTTGGCGTCATTGTCTTTAACACACTGGTCTCCGGGGCGGCAAGATCCGGGATAGCCGACCTTGGAAGGGGATTCTTCGATACGGGGAGTCTCCGAGCAGCAGGAATCAAGGCTTCCAGTTTGGGTAGCAGGCTGCTTCACGGACTTTCCGAGGGGGGAGCAAGACTTGGCACAGTTGGCCTTGACGGATGGAGCCGTGGCGGGCATTTCCTCACAGCAGCAAGAACAGGAGCACTTGTTTTTTGTCGGAGGTTCTTTGATAGCTTTATCGTCTGTGCAGCAAGAGGCGGCACAGTTGCTCTTTGCGCGAGGCTCCTCCTCGGCAGGTTTGCCATCAGAGTAGGATGGCTTCGAGCTCTTGGCGGGCTCGTCCTTCGAACAAAAAGAGACAACGCAGGCATCCGTAGACGGCTTCTTGACAGACATGGCGCTTTCGCCAGAGCCCCGACGTAGGCGAAGATGGTTCTGCGCGGCCTGATGATTGGTGACGGAGCCGTTCCTGCTGCAGGAATCAAGCGAGGTGCGACGAAGGGAACGAGTAGATGACTTCCTAGAGCACTGCTTCTTATTCAGTGGATGGTGCTCGCGAAGTTCGCAGCAGGTTTCCTGGCCAAGAGCAATAAGAGCGCGGCAGATACATCCCAGGGCTTGTAGAGTAGCCCCATAGCGGTCAAGGGCAGAGAGACTATGTTGGCTGCATGGCTTGCGATCGGTAGCTCCATCACAAGCTGAGGGGAGTTAGCAAACTTTAAATAGTATTTTCAAAAAGCGGCTACTCACTGTTTGGCTGACCATTTGGGCTGGGGGTAGCCGCAGCACTCATCTCGCATTCCCGCATAGCCAAGCGGTCAAGGCAAGACGTGTCGCAACATGGGCGGCCTTTGCCACGACAGCAGTCAGGCGCGTCGGTGACATTCTCGGTTTTGTTGTCCGAGCATTTGTCAGGAGAGTAGCAATCATCCGGTTTCTCCTGGGTAGGCTCTCCACGACCTGGGGCAGTGGTGTCGAGAGGCACAGCGTCATTGCCATCACAGCAAGAATCCTTGCAACAACTCGTCTCCTCAGTTAGAGCCGCGGTTGGCGTAACATCAGGCTCAGGGGCTGAAGCCGGTAGGCCGTAATAGTCGTATCCCATTGTTGAAGTAATCATTTGCTTTCAGTCCGATTTGTGTGAGTTTGAGGTGTTGTTGACGTTGAGGTTTGGAAATCCAGTCAGCCTGTCGGTTTCGGATTATGTCGGAATGCCCTGAAACGAAGTGAAAGGGGCAAAACAAACGCGCCCGGGAGAGATCCCGCTCTGGATGCGGCACGGCTATATCGAACCGTTTCTGCCACGCACCGCGACTATTCGCCGCTGTGTTTGCTTCTTGCGGCAAGTATTTTATGTTTGATATATTTGCACTGGTTAAATGCCTTCTCGTTGGGCGACTCTCGATCCACCCTGATATACTTATAATGCCTCGACAAATCATACAATTTTTTTCTTTTTGCCACGTCTGGCATCGAATCGCCACGCTTCTGCCCTATCTTCCCTTTCCCCATTCTGTCCCCGTTTCAGGGCGATTGCGTGCGGAGCTCGCGTCCAGTTATCCTGACTAATCAGACTAAACCGAGATTAGAGTTATATGTTCAACACCTATAAATTCTGCTAATCATACAAGTCAGACAGATCAAACAGATCATACAAATCAACTTGATGATCTAGTACAAAATTGCACATGTTTTGAGTATGAATTTGTTGTGTTTTCATGTATTTAGTTTCAGACCTTTCAGACCTCAACATGAATCTATGTTTGTTTTGTTTGTATCCAGCACCAATAAGAATTGCGACAGATTAGGTACAACACGTGAATTACTCCACTGCCTCCGGCCAATCGCGTTCGCCACGGCAACCTACTCCATAGTGTGTTGGAAATTGACAATGCCAGCCTCCATCTGTTTTATTATTGAGCCATGGGCCAGATCGGCCACCTGTAAATTTTTTTCCAGCCCATTCACAAATCGAGTTTTTCGGATACTGCTAGAATGGTATCGATAATGCCGGCGTGCGCTCACCAAATTATGTTTGGTCGTCAGTATTGGATGAACGGGATGCTTGTTTTTTTTATTTACATCCTTCTGCACCCACGCTAGTAGTCACGCCCTGAGACTTCCAATGCATAGAAGGAAGGGGAGAAGTAATAAAGAAAAATTTGCAATTAAGAATCCTCCAGTCAAAGCTGCCGGGGGTAGTTGTTCAGCCCATCATATATATCGCCGTCCACGGAACACCACGACCATACGCGGACTGACTCGGCAATGGTCGAGACGAGGACCAGCTCCACTTTATGACCGTGATAGACCGGGGACAATACTCTCGCATCGTCAAAGGAAGACCGTGATAAGACCATGAGTCACTTGCGACTGTTGTCGTCGATGGCGCGCTGTCGAATCTCGTTGGTGTGGAAGCGGTCCACTCCTATCACCACCGATGGAGCTTGTCTCCTACTCGCGGATGCGTCAGGGTTAGAGTTAGGGATGTCGCAAAGCTTTACGTGGCTGTGTCAATACGAGATGTCGGTAGTATTCCAGTCATACTGGACTGTACATGTACGGTCCGTCGTCCACAGAATCCTAACCTAGTTGGCACGCTGAGGGAGAGTGAAACAGATCGCTCCATGACGAGGGGTCGACATATGAAATAGATCCATGCATGACGGCGATCAGCGTACAAAACGGATCACTGCGTGATACCGTAAGAGCCATCCTCCACCACATGACAGAGACCACGTAGGAGCGTATGATATGAAAGGACTCGAGACGTGAAAGCAGTTATAGCGTGAAAATGGTCACCCACGGACCAGAACAATCGCATGAAACCGGTCGCGGCACGAAACGAGTCACCGCATGGAAAATGACACGGATCAATCGCTGAAGAGAGTCACCTCCGTCTTGGACAGCGCTAGATGAAAAGGGCCGCTGCGTGATCGGGTTTGCACCGTGAAGCCGATCGCTGTGTGAATTGACTCAGGGTGTGAAAAAGGTCACTGAGAGCCAACATCTCTTAGTAAAATTGATTGTTTTATGGCAAGACTGCCTTTAACATCCATTTCCAATTGATATTTGTGCACCCAGGGAAAGACAGTAAACTAGAATACGTACCTTGCCCGTCCACTGGCGGCAATAGGTCGGTTGGGCTAGTCGTGGTAGCCGATATACCAGCGATTTGCTGCGGAATGATGCTGTCTGCCAGACCAGTTATCCCGGAAAACCTTATTAAGACAAGAGACGCCCTACATATTAGCCTCCCTAGCAGGGGTAACAGAATGAGTGACGGCGGTAGACGATGATCTGCTGTGCTTGTGTCTGACCTTTATGCGTGCACCGGGTGAGGAATCCCTGGAACGACCAGTGATAGCGGTGGGCACATTTCTATGCGATCTGCAAATGGGACGCATCAAATACAGACCGTAATAGGATAGACACAAACAGAAAACGAGGAAAAATACAAAAATACAAAATAAAAATAAAAAAAGAAGGCATCTGATAGCCTTCCATCCACATCAGCCGCAAACGACTCATCTTCGACTTGTTTCCCAGGAGGAGTCATCCGATCAGGGTTCAAACGGCTCAAGACATGACTCTGCCTCTTGCATGTGGATCCCATTATTTGAGGACAGACATCACGGCGTGGGCATGGCCAACGATTGAAATGGCCGAGGCTCAGAGGATCACCCCATGAAACTACATGAGACCGGTCACTGATGACGTTCATCGGCCACGCTTGTAAAAGATAACAACGGAGGGGGGCCTGTGAGCAATCCGCATGTCGGCCGCTTAAAGCGAATCACTTCGTAATCACTGGCCAAAGCCAACGACCGGTCGTGTGTTTTCTTTGCGTTGGGAATCCGTAGCTACCCATGAGCGAGCGAATCAAGCAATATAAGAACTTCAGGTCTCTCACTCGACACTTTTTACACTAGCACATGTGACTAGCCATGTGCAGTGCGGGATGGTGATGCTCGCCAGTGTGGCGCAGCTATATACGAGTTAAAGTGATTGAACTTGATTAGTCATCATAAGCACGGCTGTGCAGAGCATTATTTAGGCCAGAGAGCTCCCTCATTACTTCTGCCATTCTTTCGGCTCTGCATCACTCCTGAAATCTACATCTCGGAAATATGGCCTCAACATTCGTTACAAACCGACCGCGAAATCGAAATGTCCAGAAACCAAAGCGAATCATCCCGCCTGCTGTATGCCATATAGTCCGTTTGCCTTCAGAGCTTGTCTCCATGGTTTTCTCGAACTTAGACCCCAATAGTCTTTTCTCGCTTGTAGGCACGTGCCGGGAATTCTTCGACATTTACAAGAAAGGGGATAAATCCATCATAAAGTCAACTATCTCGGGCAGACATCCGTTGGAAATATTTACCGCCCTGGTTTTTGCTGTCAAGCATGAGTTTGTGGATAGAGATGTTGCACAAGCTGCTTTCGGATGGAGTTAGAGCTATTTCAAGTATTTGCAGATTGAACAGATATTGATTCCAATTGGGAGGAGTTTGGCTTGGTCATATGTTCTAGACAATCGTTCCTTCGATGCAATTTGTCTCCTGATGAAAATCCAGAACGGAACTCAGCCATTTGGGTGGTCTTACCCGACTCATTCGACGAAGGTCTTTTCTCATGGCCGCTATCTATCGGAAGTGGTAAATGCCACCTAATAAGATGAACCCTAGAAGTCTTCAACCACTGGGGGAACTTCTCAACGTTTTGCTTCTAGAAGAACTCCCTGGTCTCTCTTATGTTGGATCAGAACCGAATATACCGCAATCTACGCATGCCTTTCGCGAACTTTCGCTCACGATTATCACACCAAAAGGTATTTTTCAGGCTGGCCCAGACGACATTCATCTCCCACATGGAATACTTTTCGCAGGAACTTTTACTTTTGTCCGACTCAGCAACCCGCCCAGGTTTATTCCATTCGTCATTTCTAAAAAAATAAAGAAAGGCGAAATCATATTGGAGATACCTAAAACCCGCCCAAGGCTTCCCAAATATCCTGGATTTCTCAGGCCGCAGAGTAGGCTGTCAAGAGTCGAAACCGGATTCACGTTTTTAAAGCATACGTCCTCGTGGAATCATACCGAGGCTACTTATATATGCATTCCAACTTATCTCACCGAGGATGGAGATGAGGAGGATAGTAATGAGGATCGCCTGCCAAGTTTAGAGGATCTCTAGATCATTTTGATACCAAATGCCGTACACAGTCACCAAACCCTTCGGGGCCATGATAAGCCAAGGGTGTCGCTATCATCATTCTGGTTTTTGATGTGCCTGATGTTTATGACTACTAGTCTATACTACTCCGTCGTACATAACTAAGAGGTAACTGTGAGACCAATGCTTGCAAGAACGAGCATCTTACCACCCCATATGCCGATAGTTTATCCAGCTAATGGAGTGAACAATAAGTAATATAGATACAGTACACTTAAAGGAATCAATCCAAATCAATCCACTATCAGCTTTTGCAAACATATATTATTCGACTTTCCCGCAAAAAACACGGACGTGTATTCATTGCATTTCATGTATCACATGTCAGCAGGTCGTTATTGATACGGCCTCAAGCAGATCCAATAACGATGCTAGATCTATTATTCCCCTCCAGACCACAGGCCAATATCGACCAATGTTGGCGCCCAACCGCCATGGTCAGACTTTCAGGCAGCCATTAATGCGAGCGGGGGACTCAGCCTTGTCTGGAACCCATCTCTACCACGAAAAGTGGGCCATCCAATCTGCTTGGAGAATCTCCAATGTGCCTTTGTTTTGTTTACATCCTTCCGCACCCACGCTAGTAGTAACGCCCTGAGACTTCCAATGCGTAGAAGGGAGGGGAGAAATAATGAAGAAAAAATTTGCAAGTGAGAATAGTCAGATCAAAGCCGGTCGGGTTGGTTGCTAAGTACATCATATATATAACCATCAACGGAACCCCATTACCACATATAAGGTACGGCCACAAAGATAAAAATTCATTAACTACATGCAGTACATCTGCCTACTTCGTTAGTCGCATCATCGTCGGTCGAGGCCACGGAATGTAATTGTCCCAAGTGGTACAGATACCACGAGTCTTGGCTAATTCTGAAAAAGGGATGCTATCCTGCTGTCAGCTCAAAAAACCACAACGTATCTGTGGATTTCATACATCGAAGAGTGTGCACGCCAATGTCAGTCGGCAATTTGGTAAGGCTATCGGCTAACATATATGGCATGCTAATATTCGAGCTCCTATGGAGGTTCAATAGGCCAGCAATAATATCGTATACGGCCGCCACGTCACAAGAAAAATCTGCCGGCTTCCCTCTCTGTATCAGGCTTCTCCCAATATCTCCTATCGAGGCGTTAGTGAAGTGACTGTTGATTGCCACCGGTGAATATGACCATCACATACCAATCTGAATCGTGCCGTCCGGGCTGAGATATATATCATTCCCATTCAGATTGCCGTGGCCAATTTTGAGAACTCCGTGGATGTACATCAATCCATGCAGGATCTGCACTTTTGTCAGTCAGTGTCTCAACTTCGACAGCAGTGTTTCTACAACCTGTTTGCATATACTGGCCACTGCAATAGCATCTCCCCGTATCCATCGTTGCAGGCTCGCCAAGGATATCCCCGGTCTTTCATAACTGCAGTAGACCATGTTTCCGCCGACCGTGATGTCCTCCAGTGGTACCAGATTCGGATGACTAGGTCGCTGAGCCACATTGTAATTTTCCGTCTCATTGTACGGCATTGCTTTAATGAATGCTGGCTGGGCTGAGTCCTTATCGATGGTCATTCCCACATAAGTGCTCCTGAAACTTCTGGGAAATACGATCATCACGCTATTCATGTGGGAGTGTATGTTGTAGTCTTCGGTGTCCTGCACCGGTAAGCCGCCCTCGTCTGACGCTTCATTATCACTATCGCGCGGGACCCGACCCGACCAGTCACTGGCCATTTCCAGAAGAGATTTGGATGATTCGAGAAGTTGACTCATTTCCACAAGCTGCTTGCCGATATCACTGTGTTATCAGAAATGAGAATCGCTGGCGGTGCCCCTCGGTGCGACGAGTGGCTTTATAGTCTTGCGGGTGGGGGCGTCTTGGAGAAACTCCAAGCAACCCGAGTTTTGAAGTTTGCAGTTTCAAGGTTGCAGACGAACCAGTCGTCACGCGTGGTGTGGACGACGCGCCCGGGTGTTTGTTTCAGCGTCTACAAAGAACACACTGGAGCAGCTTTGAACTGGAAAGTTCAAAGCGCATTCCGCAAGATGCACATGTTTATTTCATAGTAGTTAATCCATATATATGGTTTCTCAATATTGAAAACCCTCATGGTATTGATAAAATATCGTTTCATCTTCTCCTATTCTACACAATCAGTGTGGTAACAAGCTTCAGAAGCACCTAGTTTCGTTGATTTCAACCAATAATTCGGCGAAGTTTCTCATGATGATCCTATTTGACTCGAAAAAGCTTCTTCGACAGGCGCTTCTTCGACAGGTGCTTCTTCGATAGGAGCTTCTTCGACAGGTGCTTCTTCGACAGGCGCTTCTTCGACAGGTGCTTCTTCGACAGGTGCTTCTTCGACAGGTGCTCCTTTGTCATAAGATTGTAACTTCTTTCTTTTTTTCTTATCTTTTTTTTTTCTTTGGCGGACCCCAGTCATTTGCTTCTTTCTTGGCTTCTTCTTGTCTCTCCGCCTCCCTCAATTTCTCCATCTCTATCTCATTCTCGATCCAGTCTCCTCCTTCTGGGTATGGACAAGGACTGTATGCAGGTAGTGTGCCATGCCCCGCCCAGTTAAACATGTTTACATGGTTATGAAAACGACAGGCATGCCCACGACTTAGAGACTCAGCAGCGCTTCTTCGGGTATACCGGAAATAATCGCGGCCAAAGTTAGGGAATTGGTTGAAGACAGCTTCCCAGTCTGACAATTCTTTGCCTGAAAGAGAGGAAGAGTAACGATTTGTGTCATGGATCGTGCAGAAACGCAAACAGAACAGCTTCCTAAGTACAGAACCATCTGACGTAGATATATAGATCTTTGATATAATTTCCGGAGTAATTGGCACCTCATCCTGTCTCATAAAGTCCTGAATGATATCGGCAGTTTGATTTTGTAGAGAGGTTATTTGATAGATATCGGAAAAAATAGCCAGGTCAATAATAGCGTAGATATTTTTCACAATCGATTTGGAGGGAAGATAAGAGTGCAACCATATCATGAAATCTTCAAAAATCGCCGGCTGAACCTCAGGAAGTTTGATACTGCCTTCCACGGATTCTTTGAAAGAAGAGATGCACATCACATTAAAGACTGGTGAACAACCGGCGAGAAGATCCCTAGGAACTTGAAAATTTTCTTGCTCTTCTCCAACCGATACATGAATGCGTTCACTTTGCAAAGCACTTGTACTTTCATTAGTCCTCTTCTCACATGATTGTTCAAAATTTACTGCAAGAATAGCGTTTTCCTGGAGTTAACAGCAATGGTGTTTGTGTGGACGGCGTGAGAAAAAGTGAAGGCCATTCTCTGGTTGAAAGCATAGCATACGGGCACCTAATGACGAAAGCAGACTGTCACAACAATTTCAACAATGGAAAGCTCAGATATAAAGAATAAGAGGATCGGATCAAAACCCTTCTGGAACTGTAACACGTCACACATGCATGCATGAATACGTGGAGCATGGCAAGTGGGAGCCTTTTGAATATCCTGATCATTAGTTAGACCTGACTGAGTCATAGCTGAGCTAAGTGGGGCTACAAACCCTCGTTGGAGATCTCCCAAGATACCCCTGGTGAAGTCGTAACAATCGTGCTCTGTAACAGTCTTTCTCCTGCAACAGTCATGCACTGTGATAGTTTCGCACTGCAGCAATCGATGCTTGTTTATTTGTTTACTGCTGTCTGCAAACATACATGGCCAGTCCATCAATCGACATAGGAATGTGTCTGTAGCTCTTCCAATCAGGGAATCAGAATAGTGCCGGACTCTACTTTACGAAGTTAGTGACCGATTGGTCGATTCCTAACGGCGACCAGCCAATCGTATCAATAAGCCATTGTTAGTTTGCATGGTTTGAACTATTGACCCCTCGGATGTTCTCTCCCAAGCGACCGCGTTCGCTTAGTTGTACATCTACCTGTAGTATCCGCCAGGGGAAGGGGTTGAATGAAAAATCACTGGAACAGCTTTTGCTAAATTCAGTCGGCGATATAGTCGGCGAGGAGTCGCGCTACGGGTTCATAGCAACCGCTATATACATATATATCAAGGTCCGTCTCTAGCCCTAGTCAGTAGAGGCAAGTTGACTCTAGCGACTGGATCTGATACGGCCGGTTAACGGGGACATGAGCATATTCCGAGAGGTAGCAATCACATCTCCGAGGTCTAATTCTGTTGTGGGGGCAAACCGATGGTTCTTGCACGTTGGTGGTGGTCAACCTGGCACCGGAGTAAACCGGTGGGGCTATACCCGGTTCTGGTGCAGACCGGGCGGGTCGGGCCTGCTGGAGGCTTGTCCCCGCTCAGGGTGCGCCACCGCCTGGGGACCAGCCCTGATCTGGGGCCAGCACTGCAGTGCCAGCACTACCAGGCTATCCCCTCTGGGCTAGCCCGCAGCCAGGTTCCGCCCTACACCGGGACTCAACCCCGCGGTTTGTCCCTGATGGAGGTCCATCACCACATGGCCCTTGAACGCGTGCTGTGGGCCTACCGTGGTGGCGGTATCTTTCGACGTCGTGGCGAGTCGGCTTCCTCCCCCACTGGCCACGCCTCGGGCGGTATGATGTGGCCGAAGCGACGTTCCTCGCCCGCTGGTTCGGCATCGTCCCGGCGCAGTGCGAGGGCTGCTGCCCTCATCTCGCGCGTGGTGGCCTGCCCGCGAGGGACCAAGAAGATCGAATAACTCCTATCATCGATCGCCGTCCACAAACACTGCGGCACCCGGATGATCCGCATCTTCTGACTATGGAGAGTCACGTTTTCCTCCATTTCCAGTCGGCTCGCAACCCGCTCGACGTGAAAGGGGTTGTTCGAGTCGATTTCCACCCGCTCCACCACCGCCCACCGCAGCCCGGTCCACTTCCGGAATGTGATGACCCGGGGGGCCGGGTTTGACGGTTGGTCCACACTCGGTGGGTGGTCTGCAGGAAGGGGTTGGGCTCCTCCTGCGTTGTCGACCGGCGGGGCGTCAGAGTGGGGTGGGGTCCTGTGATCATCGTCCGGATCGTCGGTAAGTCCCTGTGTATCCCACTCGATGGCAGGAACCTCCTCGTTGCCGCCGACACTCCCGTGCCCGGGATTCGCTCCATCATCGTCGTTTTCTACCCCAGCGAGCTCATGACGGCCCCCTGCGGACAGTGCACTATCCTCCAGGGCGTGACGATCGTCGGGATCATCGGGACTGGTGGACTCGCGTAACTGTCCCATGAGTTCGGAAACAAGGTGAATCTGCGTGGCCGCGGACGATCGATCGTCCTCCGGCCGTGGAGAGTATTCCGACTCGGAAACTGGATCATTCACGTCTTCCTCTCCGGCGGCGGGCTCCATGAGGAGAGGTTCTTCTTCGAGGTCCTGGGGAGGCGGGCCCGCTTCCCACACGACCAATGCTTGTTCGCCTGGCTCTTCGCGCTCGGTCTCGATGCCGGGCATCACGTCCACTGGGATGTGGACGGTGGGACCGATAGGGCCGATAGGGCCGATAGGCACCTCTGGAGCCGCATTGGTACGGTTCTCGTTCGTCGCCAGAGGCGGGAGAGGACCAGTCCCGAGACAGGGTGTTGCGGGAGCCGGCACAAACAGAGGCGACGGGGGATCGTCCATCTGGCGGGGCGGAGGAGGCATGGAGCGGACTGGGGAAAATGCGGGATGCGAGTCCGGCAGCCGTCCAAAAAAGGCGAAATACACACATCGCCGCACATACCAGCTCGACACGGTCTCGGCGGTTGCTTGGCTCCGATGGAGATGATCGAGGAATAGAAACGGACGGTCTCCTCGCTGCGAGTCGGTGCTCGGGAGTCCACTGCGCGCCTTCAAATCGGCCGAGGAATCCCCTGGGAGGCCCGAAGGAAAGGGGGCATCGCGAGGGGTGGCCTTGGAAAAGCAGTCGACAATCTGACGGACGAGCGTATCAAAGATGGCAACCTGGTATTCATAGCGGTCCGGCTGCCGCGCTTCCAGCAGGACACGCTTTGCAATCAGCACGTCCGGCGATTGATCGATCAAGGCTTGAATCGCTGTCGACTGGAACCCGAGCTGCTGCGCGAGTGTGGCCATCCCGTAAACCGCCATCTCATCCGTTTTCTCGTTTCCTGGCTTCGCCTTTCGGTCTGGTTTGGTCGGGCCTCTCGGCATCTGAGGGTAATGACGCATCGCATAGAGCCACACTTGCCGATAAGCAAGCTCCCGATGCATGCGACGGCTCCCGGGACGCCGTTCGAAGGTACATTCAGACGTCTGAATAAGCATTCCCTCTTCGACCTCACTAGGGACCCAATGATGCTCCATGGCCCTGCGGAGGGTGGGTTCGGTTTTGGTCGTCTTCACGAGGCGTTTGACCGTATCCGCGCAGGACTTCAGATACGCAAGATCTTGAAAGAACGTGCGCAACGATGGGATCATGCCCTCATAGCCACGCAGCCATTCCCACATCCGGCGTCTCTCCGAGGAGCTGAATCCGCGGAGGACCTCGCCACTGGCCAACCAGCCTTCAACGATTCTGGTGTCCGTGAGAGATGCTCCCGGGGCCATCGACTCCAACCTCTCCACGCTGTGGGAGTCGATCTTCATCATCGCTTCGATGTCCGGATGGGCGGGGTCGGGACTGACCAGAGAAACCCAAAATCCTCTCAGGTGGGTGCTCAGATAATGTTCGATTTCCTGCCACCGTTAGCCACGACCACAACACAGAAAATATTGGAACAACCTCGTCACACTTCAATGCCATCATCTTCCCGATGTTCCCCAGGCTCATTCCGCCCCAGAGCCCAGGGATGGGTAGCAACGCGTCGAACGCCGAGCAGAGTCTACTGTCGTTGGAGAGGTGCCGAAGACGTTGAGCCTTGTCTACACTGAGGCGTGCCTTCCACCGTTCTTGAAAGGCCGCATTATGTTCCCGTTGATATTGACGGATTTTGCGGTAGATTTCTCCGTCGCTGGGCTGCCTTTCGTTGGCATACTCGTCGATGAGAGCCGAGCTCAGTTCTGGGCTGAGATCTGTTCACGTCAGTGGACATGTGTGCAGAAGGAAGAGTCTATCCGAGATACCTTCCAGGTACAGGTCTACCGTCCACCAGCGATCGCTGATAGGGAGGACGTCCTTGCCGGCTCGGATCCGATGTCGACCGTGTAGACAACGGACCTGACCAGCGGGGAATCGAAGGTGAGGAAACCGATTTCCGTCCAAAGTCAACAATGAATCGGGGGACTCTCCCGCTGCTTGCAGTGCGGCGTGGAGGTGCTGCTGGGAAACCACGGCAGTCACGTGGTTCTGAACCTCCAGTCGGCGACATCCTTCGCTTCGAAAGATCGCACAGAGCCGGTCCACATTGTGCTGGTCGAGAGACTGGGAGATGTGGGGATGGAAGGCAATCCCGTCCAGGTCGATCTTAGCCGTTCCTTTGTATTTACGACTTCGCTCAGACCCGAGTTGGAGTTCTGCATCTGTGAATTGGAACTCCATGTTGTAAATGCTTTTCTCGTGGTGCTAGAGTGACCGACCTGCAGGGTGGCCGTTCGGGCCTTTTAAATGCTGGCGGATCGATTTAGAACACACTTTGAAACAGTCTCGCCATTCTAAATGGATCTGGTCAATTCTATGATATTCAAAAGCATGCCCTATTTCCCACCATGATCTACTTAAGTAGCCCGAGAAGCCCGCCACCGGGAGACTCTGTTTACTCTAAACTCACCCTTGTGTCGTCCTGCCTACACCATGTCTCCCGAAACCGAATCTGCCGAAACCAAAAAACGATCAACTATGATTGAGGCAAAAACTCTACGAGTCCCGTCTTCTGAAACTATTCCACCCCCTCCAGATATTCCATCGGTTCCTGATACAAATGATCCGGTCGACCGCAAGCGCAAGCGCACGCTATCTCCCATCCATGAGGACAACGCCCCTAGCGGTTTGCCGAGACTGCCTGACTTTACGAAAGGAGCTAGTTTTCAAAATCGCTCGCACCCTATACTGAAGACCAGAGACCAGTCCCCGTGGAAGACGTACCAAAAGGAGTTTACCTGTGATCTCGCCGGAGATGCGGCGATGGTTTTCAATCGTGCCGAGCCGTCCAGGACCTTTGCACTAAGGCATTATCGTAGGGATATTGGAGACAAAATGTTACATTATTTCAGTCGGCTTCAGCATAAAAACATTCTATCTGCAGTGGAGTGCTTCCATACAGAAGGCTCCATCTACGCCTTGTGTGAAGATCTTCCCATTACGTTGGAGGACGTCGTTGCTTGCGATGCCTTCTTGAACGAAGCTCGGCTTGCGGCAATCCTCAAACAGGTAATTCTGCTGATGTCGGTCTGTCCAGTGCGCAGCTGATCCGTCGGTAGGTGCTCGATGGTCTATCATACCTAATGGCAGAGGGTTTTGAACATGGATCCCTCAAGTGCTCCAATATACTCATGGGCATGGACGGCACGGTGCGAATAGGTACGAAATCCCCTTCTAGTTTGTGTATGTCTGACAGTAGAGCAAAGGATGTCTCGAGGCCATTCACAGGCGGCATGACAGCCAGGTCCAGACTTTGACAGCTTTGAGAGCTATGACCGTAGAGCTGATGGAGAAGCGGCCTATCTATGACAGCGTCACGGGTGTGACTGACCTGGCACGATGGCCTCTAGAGTCGGATGCTGTGAAGTTTCTGGCCGCCACGACTTCTGCGGATTCCATCGATCACTTGAGGAAGGTGGGTTTTCTGTCATCTTATACCTGTGGGAAATACTGACGGTAGCAGGAACCACTGATTGTCAAACATGGTGATTCCAAAGGCACATTAGTAATCTTGGCTCGATTGGCCATTGCCACTACAACAACCTATTACTCATATCCGTAGTCATCCCTTGAACTAGGGGGGAAATAGGGACTGTCTAGTATATTTATGCTTTCCTCGCCTTTCTGTTGGTAGCCTGGTTTTGTTTTTAAGTATTCACTTTGGTTATACCTCTAGTGTTCGTCTGGGTTATCAATTCGAATACAATATACAATGTAAATTCGATGGCATAAATCTATCTAAAGCTTGAAACTGGCAGAAATTCACCGAACCCATCTCTCCACCTCTGAACCAGTCTCGTAGATTCCTCTCCCTCATTTGCCTATTCTGGTTGGAAGTCAAGCGTTGTCATGGTCACGTCCTGGTATATGAAGTCTCGGACAATGTGTTGCAGATGATCACGCAAACCATTCGACGTGGAGACTAGGGTTTCCCGGGTCAGTCTTCAATTCACTCTAAACCAAAGTTGCTTACCCATCACCAACATCTTCCCACGCTTGTCCTCGATGTTCGGGAGCCTCTCAATCTGTTCACCCGATGCCTCTTGGGCAATCAGATCGCGGTAACTGGGAGAACCCTCATAGAGAGTGGCTCTTTTATGCTCGCCGAAGGGCGTTTGATGTTGACGAAGTTTCTCATTGGTCACATAAATCGAGACGGAAAGGATCTTAATCGCATTAGCGTTAAACGTTTATATACCTTCCAGGTGGCAAACGTACATAGCCATCGTCCAGAATGTCATCGTGTAAGAGATCGTTGAGGAGATCTTCTCCAGCGCTCACAGTATCTAAAGAGTCAGCATCGTTCTACACGATTGCTGCAGTACACCCACCAAGAGATTCTGCCTGCCATACAAAATGTAGGCGACGCGTCTGGGACGTAGATGTATTGTATCCGTGTATGATTTTTTTCATGTACGGAATCACCGCGGCAATCCCAAAACCGCTAGCAACAATGAGGACTGTCTCGTAGCAATCCACAGGCTCAGTAATCCCGTGCGGTCCAGTGAAGAATGCGGGTAAAGACATAGTGTCCAATATTCTCGACTGCGCTCGGCGGAGGAGTGCTTTACAGACGACATTCCGGGGTTCCAATAACATATCCAGAACGCCCTGTTTCTCTGGAGAATATGAGAGGACAACGAACGGATGAGTTCGCATCCACGACCACCAGGAGAGGGACGGCATCCACAGGTTAATGTATTGGCCCGCTTGTACTTCCAGAGGCCGGGGGACAACTAAGCGGAACTTGACCACGGAGCTAGTCTCACAAGATGCAATAAGACGTGGACCACCCCGACCAGCAAACATCCCATTGTGATGCAGAACGGTGAGGAATTGAAAAGCCGATATTACTGCCAAAATGCCGAGTCCAGTATAAAGGCATGCCCAAGAAAGGCGAGCATCA
Source organism: Talaromyces islandicus (assembly GCA_000985935.1). Taxonomy (NCBI): domain Eukaryota; kingdom Fungi; phylum Ascomycota; class Eurotiomycetes; order Eurotiales; family Trichocomaceae; genus Talaromyces; species Talaromyces islandicus. The sequence goes on along the minus strand of CVMT01000004.1, from coordinate 1,313,089 downwards.
GGTGGGAGGTGTCGCCAGACCCCATAGACCCCAACTCCCGCCAACACCTGATGACTGCAGAGGAAAGCACTGTACGATAAACGACGAAAGAACGCACAGGAAAGTAATAGGAGGCCGGCGAAGCCGGCAGTACCCTATAACAGTCATCAGCAGTCCATCAAAAGGGCCTCAAAACTTACAATAATCGTAAACAGATTTTTGGGACGTCGTAAAGAGAAGTCGGATTTTTGGGTCGCTATTGCTGTGGATACATGGAAAAGCAGGAGAGCCGCCATGGACCAGCCCGCAGTGCGGTGGATTCGCCGACACACTCGCAGTGTTATACCTAGCAAGTCAGACAGGTAACTCAGATGTAATGCAGAGATGAGAAAAATCATGTTGATCATTGAAAGCTCGCCAGCTCGATGTCCAGCATCGCTGACAGACGTGGTGTGAAAGAAGGTAAGAAAGACATTCAAGGTGATGTATAGAAAGTGGACAAAGGCTCCAGCCCGAGTCCATGGCCCAGCTAGACGGTGACGTCCGAGAAGGTAGGGATAAGTAAAATGGCGGGAAATAAAACGAGCGTATAAACCGGTCCAAGGGTTAAATAATGATATGATCCGGAGTACAAAAAGAAGTGCGAAGATGCTGCCTACAGATATGGTGTAGGTGGTTAATATATACATTTTGGGAAGAGGTTTCAATGAATGTATAAGGTAAGTACGAGTGAGAAGGAGACCAGGGCAGATGATGGGGGGCTCGACACCATTTAAAGCAATAAGTCAAAAGTGCCATGATTTATTTCTATTCTGCAGCTTTCCAATTAATTAAAGGACGACATGGGAGACTTGCCCATTGCCATCCATGTCAGTTATCCTAACCGCTTTCGGAAGGACGTCGTTGGATACCGCCAGGATGCCCCACTAGAAGTAGCCAACGGTAAAATCTGTTCGACCTATACCACAAACACCAAAGTAAAATCACAAAAACTTACCCCTCCTAGTTCTGCAATCAAACTCCCTGCAAGTTTTGGTAGAATTAACAGTGTAAACTAATTAACACAGTTCCTTGACTAGCCTCTTGGATTCCTCAACAGAATCCACTAGCTTCCAATCCTTTTCCAGTTGCCGTAGAGTTTGCGTTCTAGCAGCGACATTATGGATTGTTTCGTGAAGTGTTAGCTCTGTAGGCCGCGTGGTGATGGGATCTCCGCATAATAATTGTTTTGTCAAGTTGTCCAAGGCATGGTAAATGCATACTACGCCTGGATGAGCGTTCCAGACAAAATTGATAACAATATTCAGTTTGTCGATCGAATAATCCCTGTGGTTCTTGCTAAATTGGGTACTTTAGTAAGACTATAGCCCACGGATCACACTGTGGAAACCTACATCACCTTGTTCAGCGTTTTGCCAGCGCCAAGAAGAACCCCGAGTCCTAGAACTCCTGCTGCTTGACAGTATCTGCTACCCAGCCTTTTATATTCATGAAATTTTTCCCGCAAGTACCCCTTCTTCTGAGAACCCATTAAATCCCACCTTTCTGAATAACAGTTCTTTAGCAGACGATCCACTGCAAGGGTTGCGGCTTGTTTCCCGTGAGGATTTTCTAGTTGTCCATGGTGCATGTCCTGCTCTGTTTCTCGCTTTAATTTTTCAAATGAAAGAAATAGCAAAGCCTGTGAGAAACGAAGCCCAAGCTTTTCGTCTAGTTGTTGTTCTTGCTGTGAATGGACATGCTGAAAGACCTGCGCCACCTTTTCCTCAGTTGAGCTGGCTGAAACCAGAGTAAAAGGCTTATTCGACCGACAACCTTCCTCCTGCCAGATATTGAAATTCTGATCCAAGAATGCTGGCAGATCATCTCGAACGAGCCCCTGGCCACATTTTAGAGCATCTTGAAGACGGGGGTCGAGTTCATGGAGGATATCTATCCCTGAAGTAGGATTTGTCATGCTTCTGGATTTTTTGTGAGACTTCTGCACTTTCCGACGCGCCAGCTTGTGTCTTTTTGAATTACCAGCGTTCAAAGGCTCCGAGGTTGCGGCCCGAGGCATAGTTTGAAGCCTCATAGCAGGACCAGGAGAATGAGAATCAGACGGTGGAGTGGGAAGTCCAACAAGAAAATTGCTCCTTTTCTGTCCATGTACATCCATACATGGATCTGATGGAGAGTTGGCATTCTCGAATAATAGAGAGGTATCACTACCGGAATTACCCTGTTGCATTTCACCTGTGTCATCCACGGGCAAAGCATCGACCATGGTATCTGTCATGGCTAAATTTGGGCTAAAATAGTTGGACCGACTGGATGTCTTTGGGGAAGGCATCAAAAAACCATCACGTTCGTCGGCAATGGATCGACCTGCGTCAGACACAGCATGCTGATTGGTATCTGTACGCATCCCATTATTATACACCATACCACCCCAGTCAACATTTCCTTGGTGTAATAGTGTGGGGTTTATCGTGTCAGCAGGTGGCTCGGTCCACATCACATCATCTCGCACCGCGGAATCTGGTCGTGGACAAGAATTAGTGAATGCAACGAGAAATGGTCAGGCCAGAAAGGGAGAACCCAATATCTGCTTATTGTCACCAAGAGCACTGCCATTCATCAGACCACCAGAGTCTGGAGCCAATGCAAATTGGTGTATGAATTGTCCTTCACAGGAATGCCGAGGGTCTAAATTTGTGTAGCTCTGAAAGTTGAATGGGGCATCAGGCCCATGTCTTTTCACTCCGTCCAGATATTCCCTCCTTGCAGAAGGGCTAAACTGGTGCAGAAGACGAAAGATCTCGTACCCAAGGGAAATGGCCTGGTTGTCAGTCACATTTGACTCTTGAGGAGGGTGACTTACTCCTTGGTCTGTTGCCAACAGATCGGCATTCCAGGACTTGTTTCCGTCATCCTGTCACTTTCATAAGTCATGTAAACTGTTGAGAACGATAGTAAACGCACCAAAATTGTGATGTGTAGATAGTACATGTCTTGTTGAACGCAGCGGAGTCAGTTTTAACATCAAAATCTAAAGAAGAAAGCAAAAAGTATATATTTAATGTCGTTGTAGTCTTAGGGGTCGATCGATCGATCAGTTGAGAGTTGAGCGGGTTGAAGCGAGGAGAAAGAGAGAGGAAGACGACGAAGCACGGGAAACTCATCGAAAGGCGAGGAAGTACCATGGCGGCAGCGAGGGTGCCATTTTTGGCTCCCATGGCCTCGCAAATGTGTTTCGAAGAAACGAGGACACAGGCACGGGGAGCGTGGTGCGTGGGGCGTGAGAATCAGCGCGGCATGAAACCGCATCGATTGCCTGAGCCCACATTTGGTCCGCGTAGTAATTTGGAATTTTTAAAATCATGTACGAGAAAGCGATAACATGAGTTTGAGAGCATATCGAGAAGGGAAGAACTTCCAACAGGGAAGAGCTTCGAACTGAGAAGTGTGCATGTCTCAAAAAATCATGATGTAACCGCGCGCCAAGATGTGGCGCTGAACTTGGCCAATCAACAGAAAGCTGACATCTCTGTGAGTGGGGTGCGCAAGTGGCATTGCTGATCGTTCATGAGCGGAAAGTAGTCACACTCGCGTGCTTCTCCGTCATTTCCTTTTGTCGAGTGCATCCAAATGGTGAGTGTGCCTGAAACAGATTAAAGACCAGTCCGTCAGTTGAGTCCTCCAGGTGATGGGACCGGAGAAGACGGTCTGGTTGTGCAGAGTGCAGGTCTAGACCATGAAATCGAAACGAATGGAATCGAAAGGAAGCCGCCACACAAAATCCCTGAACACAAAAGAGAGGAAGCAAATCGTATGAAACGGATTCGTATACTCGCGTTTTGTGACATTCGGAAAACATGCAGAAGCAAACCATACATCTTATATTCTATTCCGCAGATGGGGGTACGGCTCGGTCCATGCATGCTCTCCCTTAGAATGGCACGGGAAGCGGGTCGGTTTTGCAACTGTTATTGGGAAGGACAGTGAGACGGAGATTTGCTCCGACAGGAGATCCAGGAACGCGGCTTGACATACAGTGGGGGTGCAGTAGTGTTAACACCCCTTTCTTACCGCCCAAATTTACTGCCGGCAAAAACCTGGCGTGTAGAAATCATTCTACGTCACATTCCATATAAACTACTGTGAAAACCTTTGTTAATATATTCTCTTTATAAATTATAGCTCCTCAAAATCGTACTACACACAAAAATTTAGACTCTTGTATAGAGGGCTCAGGGCTTTTTGGAGGGTTGAATATATCTAAATCAGGAAGGCGGTGTTTAGCTGATATTAATAATCAATCGGGGGGTGTTAACACTACTGCACCCCTACTGTAATTGGCTCTGCGTCACACCTAGTCAGCACAGGGCAATAGCCTTGGCAAAAGCGGAAGCCATTTACGTCATACCAGACTAATTCATGGCTGCACGCTGCATCTGAGGGATGCTGTAGACCTTGAAAAAAAGAGTGACTTCTGACTCGTTATTTTTGATGGTCAACGATTGTAGTGCCGGTGAGATAGTATATCTAATAGGTAGCGCATTGAAGCCCCACAGAATAAAGCACCAATGAGAATGCGCAGAACCCAATATTCTGGAATATTATGCTGTCATTGGCACAAGGGACACCCATCTAACACCGACCAATCATGATGTGCAAAACTAATTGCAAATGCGCACGTGCACGGCAAGGCGTCCGCCGTCAGTAACTGGCGATCATGTGACCTCCCTTGCTTATAAGTCTTGGAACCGGTTCTCCGCCTGACTTCACTCAAGCATTTGCTAAGCTACCTTGCATATTCTCTGTTCACGCCATCCGGCCGGGTTCAAAGAAAATAAGATAGTTAATCGAGGTGAAAATATCTAATTTCTATTAATATTTTCCGTTGCTAACCTCACCTAGAGAATAAGATGTTAGAAATAGCACTATCTGATCGAGATGAACCTGTTCGCAAACGCCCAAGATTACAAGAAGACCGGGGAAGTCTTCCAAAGATCAACCTCAAATCCCTTCCCCTGGAAGTCCGATTGATGATTTGGGAACACACCTGGCCTGCAGCACGGGTTGTTGAAGCCGCAAGTTGGGAGAAATTTGACGACGATGAATACTCTGAATTCACAATATTTCGTCCTGTTGGCTCTCTTGATACACTACTGCGGACGAATTTTAGCTCAAGACCCGTGGAGACACCGTCTCCATTAGAGAAATGTTCATTTCCAATCGCTCTCCAGATATGCCAAGAATCCCGCATGCATACGCTTAAAACATATGCTTTGGTCCAACATCCAGACTTGCCAGAATGCGCTTTCTACTTCAATCCCCGTCAGGACCTTCTCTGGTTTAGTTGCGATATCGCAAGCGACACTAAACGCCTTATGGAGCTACAAGATTCCTACCAGACTTCTATTAATCAATTCAGGATTCTTCTCGTTGAAGACACAGAATGGGAAGGATGGGATTGGAGAGCATCTTCTTCCCCAGTCCTGTCGATCCTCCCTGCTCTACAGATTGTTGTACTGATAGATGATGACTATGACGATGACGGTACACTAATCACGCACAGTGCTGAGGAATACCAAGTGTGTGCTACCGAATACCAGAATGATAACTATACGTTCTTCGAGTCCATGGACCCCGGATATCAGCTTGAGTATATGGATCGTGGTGGAAATTCTTACCTCGGTACATATATTCCTCACAGAATGATTGATGCCAAGTCGCAAGCAAAACCATAATACCTTACGAGCCATCCCGGACTGAACAGCTGCACCAACGTTGGCGTCTTCCAATATACTATCCTGCGGGAGGACGTGCCAAGCCTGCCGTCTCGTTTGCCAAAGTCTCGCGCCAAGACTACCCAGGCCACTCTCTCATGGTCCAACTCAACGTCATCTCACCGCCTCACAGTCACGTGGAATGATATCACGTGGTGGGTGTTGTTCCTGTTTTGCTTCCCTTCATTTCAGGGCCACAGCGTGCGGGAGCGCGCGTCTCGCGCCAAGATGTATTTCATGTGCCTCACTGTCACGTGGTAGGCGCTGATCCTGTTTTTCGTTTCAGGGTCTCGGCATGCGCGTCTCGGTTGTATCACGTGAAATTACTATAATGTTACTTGGAGAAGACTAGATAAATCGGGAAAGGTTTGGACCCACACTCCTACGGTTTGGAAAGTTCTGGACGGCGTTGGGTTCTCATAAAGCTCGCTCTCATCTCCCTGAGATACAACTCCGCAACCGATAGCTCGTCATGGACGATGTAATCAATATCTGGATAAATCAGAGGCTGCAAGAGCTTCTCACCCTCTGCGGGGTTAACAGTAGCAGCCATGAGCCGATCGAGAAAGATATTGCCAATATTACCAACTACAGTGAGCGAATAGCCGTTTCTCCGATTCCAGGCTGACACCTACCCAGTCCATACAAAACGACTTGAAGCCGGGTTGAGAGATACCCCCGAGTCTCTTCTCGAAGCGACCAACCCTGCCGCGCCTCTGACACCCCCAATGACAGACGGGGGTCGTACCGATTGTTGTCCTCCGATAAGAAGCGAGTCTATTCTGATTTCCAAGGACTGACGAGCCCGCGGAAGAAAAAGAGATCAGATAAAAAGAAGCCGAATAAGAAACTCGAACCTGCATCCAGATCTGCTGTAGACGGCCAGCGATCGGAACTGGAATCAGCAGCCACGAGCCCTTCGGCCGCATTACATGATAGCGAAGTCATCGGGATGATATGTCCCCCTCGAACAGCCACGCCGACTGTCTTCCCAGCATCAGATGGGCGTGTAGAAAGAATGGACTCGGACAACACCGGCCAATCAACTTGCACTTCGAGTGTCACTATTCAGCCACCTGCGCCACCCCTTCAAGTAGCCGGGTTAAACCTTGATAGTGCGGCATTGATCATGCCCAGTTTGCTCTACAAGTGTGTCAAGATGAAATCGACCATAGGGATCTATGGTCATCGAACTACGAACATCATTGCGACCAATGAAACCGAGAAAATTCGAGAGTATGCGACGGAAATTTCTCAGTATGAATACACGGAAGCCATCCGGGCGATCAAAAAGGACAAAGCTATGTATGCTGGCAAAGGCCTTCAGATCAATTATACCGAAACCATCTACTGGGATATCATTATGAAAGGAGCCAGACTTATCAATCCGGCAACGCTACCAGTGGTGAAAGGTCCACCCGATGAGTTTACTATGGCTGAAAAGGTTTCAACTAAGAAATTCATGTGCGAAGCCGGATATGCATCCGGTCTGGAGAATCAACGTCAGTATCGCAAACTTTGGAAATCCCTCTTTGAGATGCGTAAAGCTGGAATCGACAAGATCCTCTTTTATCGATCCAAAGAATTTGACAAGTATTGTAAGGAATATCCGAGAAAAAGTGAACATACCCTCTTGGACACGATCACATCATGGGAGAAGGTTTATGGACCGCAAATCGATCAACTGGAAACTCGTGTGAAGCATCTGGTCAGGGGAGACGCGAAAGGTTCGTCAGTCTTGAGTCTGCCACACGTGGAAGAAAAAATAAAGATCCAACCAGCATCCTGGAACAATGCTACCAACGTTTGGTTCTTGGCTGAGGAAGAGACTGCTTTCAAGCTTGCAGGTGGGCCGATGGTGGCTGCGGATGACCCTGTATGGGGATTGTTCGATCATCAAGCGCTATCAGAAAGTAAGCATAATAAAACTCTCTTCATAACTCTTCTACCCAAGAATGAGCATAATCTGGCTGTTTGCCCGATCGTGCCTGTTTATCCAGGGGATTTCTTAGGGATCTTTGCGGGGACCATTCGATTCTCCGACGATTTTAACAGAGTTCAGGGGATCCATGGGCCTATGGAAAAGCTCTGGCTAGATTATTCGAATGTCACCGGAGTGCTGAATCAGATGAAAGTCTCGAAACCCGGTGGGGAGGCCAACGTACAAATCCGCTGGGAGTTAGTCAACATGGAAGACGAAGGGGAGCCACGTATTTCCTGGACGGTGTCCGTCAGAGCTCTGAAACCCATAAAGCCATTCGAGGAGGTCGTTCGCGAAGCTCCCCAGGAAGAACAGTACCTTTTCCATCAGTCTGCGGCACATGCTGGTCAGGGCTTTCTCAAAGCTATATCGTAATGTCCAAGGTTTGTCTTGTGATTTGGCCTAATGCTTGAAACTAAGGGTATTGGCAACAGGTTGATTCTAACTCTACTTGTATTAGCACAGGGTAAAGTCACCGTAGATTCACGCATCCACCTTCCAAATATAGTACAGTTTTACGAAGGCACCCTTTTGTGAATAGTAGGCTGCTTTTTCTATTTGCGTAGAAGGAACATGATTGGCTCGTACCGTAGGGCCCATCGGTTCTTGCAGGTCAGACGGCCCCAGTGTGAATATATCATTATTTGCACCTATACTAGGATAAGCCCATGTAGCTGGATAGTATTCACTTCTGGTGATACAGTATTACAACTACTATACAATCATCCATGCTACCGATACAGTACTTAGACCAGATACATCAGTCCATGAACTTAGGAATGATACATATTTTTCATCCCAGAACGTACAAGGAATAACATCGGAAATCACCAACTGATTCTGAGAATGTCTCATTCGTACTTAGAAACTTAGACTCTATACCCGGGATTTCACAATCAATTGCCGGAACTTTGATGTATTTTTCTGGAGCTCGACAAAGAGTTCTTGGGAATTCCATCCTCGTTCCCAGAAAAGTCGCGTTCGTTTGTAGAAATACACCGGCTATTTTCAGGACCTTAGTATTCTCTAAAGTCAATAATGTGCTTTTAAGAAGCAAAATTCGTCCAGGCCCAATGAAATTTTCAGTTGGCCATCAATCTTCACAAGTGGGCTGATGGTGAATCCGTACGGCATTAAGTGACCGGGCATTTTTAATAACCACATTGACGTCATATGCCAAAAGAGTTAGCGTGGGTATTCTGGCTCCTACCGTGAACCGCGTATCCGCGTGTCCTCAATCATGGGCAGGCGACCTGGCTGGTGATAGAATCATGTTTCATCCTGCATTTGGGCGAAAATCCAGCAGAATAGTATTTGTTCCATCAATATCAATCGGCCGGGCAAAAAATTTTGAGCCAAGCTTATATTTCGGTGGAAACAAACGACCAAATGACCGCACTCCCAGGGACAGCAGTGATACGTTAACGCATTTCTTCAGTGTGGGGCCTGGTGAAACAGGTGAAAATCACGGTTAATCGGTCAGATCGTCTCTATACTGCCGGCTGGTTTCTGTCATGCGGTGATGTGATTATCTACCTGGAAGTGAGCGATTGATTTTTTGACGCCATGCGAAGATTGACCAGTTGCTTCGCTCCTCCAACAGCCAACTTTGCATAAAGATCTCATGATTGAATATTGGGAGATGAGTAGTAAACCAAGTATGAATCCGTCTACGGAAGATGATGAATGAACAGCATACAAAGAAGTCACGGGCGGTACAGAAGTCCGATGACACCGCATTGCAAGCGATCTCGAAATCGAAAAGACAACGGCGCCAGCTACGAGATCGACGCGGCCGGACACTCCTGAAAAAGGCATATGAAATGAGTTATCTCAGCAATGCCGATATCTTCGTGGGAATCAGATATCGAGAGACAGGACAAATCAAGACTTTTAGCGCAGATAAAACAGGTATTTGGTCTGTATGCAACTCATATCTGGTAAGGAAACCCCCATTTGATATTACATATCTAATAAAGATAGGACTCATGCTACCCCGTGCCGGACCGTAAAACACCCGATGATTTTAGGCGCCAATGTACAAACCCGCAGGATCAATCGAGCAGCGATGGAGGTACTGGTAGGAACAAGAGACTTACTGATGGTCTAGCAGCTAAGCCGGCGAAATGACATGCATGTTATTCTTCGATGTTTCATTGGACCATCTCAGTAATTTACGTCTAGCTGGTGAAGTTGGACGATCCCTTAGGCTATTACACTCGATTGCACGAACAGCTTGACAATCTCACCCTATGCCCTGTTTCAGAAATACCTGTGCTAAGCCATTCTTGGCTAGAACAGTAACTTTTAACTAATAGAAAAATATCATTTCTGTTAGTAGTAGAGATTTTAGGTCCTGGTGGTAGCTTGGTAACCAACGAAGAATTATTCATTTAGCCTATTATTACGTTAACAATTCCGCTAACCTAGTGGCGTAACGGTAGCGCGTCTCTTTCCTATATATCTACATATGCATAGGAGAAGGTTGTAGGTTCGATTCCTACCTTGGTTAATCCACATTTTTATATCTTTTTTTAGGCACAATCTAGAAAAGAGAACGCATAATCACTCAGTTGTCAAGCTGATTGTGCAATCTACTGTATCTCTAAAATCCACCTGCAACAAGTCTTAAATATGTTGGCTTCTTAGTTTTAGACATGATTCCCTCAATATGAGTTGGACATCCCTAACTATTAGCTAAGCTGCCTAACCCTAACAGGGCCAAAGCGTGCAATGGCACGCGCAACTAGTGTATCACGTGAAATCCTATAATGCTACTTGGTGAAGTCCAGAAAATCGGGAACGGGTTGGAACCATACACCTACACGATTATTGTTTTGAAAAGTTCTGGATGACAGGGGTTCCCATATACTGTATGTTATGTGAAAATTAAAACAAGGCATATCAAGACTGAAACCAGGGATGAAGCGTCATTGATATAGGACATAAAGTTACACCCCACTGTAAATTGAAGAATCTGGTTTAGCCATAAACTAACTGCTTTTGATGTACCTCCGCGGGAAATCATGCCTACTTTTCCGAGATAACATGTCTGCACCTGGGAGATGCTGTAGACCCTGAAAAAAAGTGACCTATGAGTCATATCTAGGCAACAACATGTGGGGCCCGCTAAAAGCAACCGTTGAACACCCTGGTGAAAACAGATAATTGGCCACATTGCCCATCTGTTTAAAAATTGCACACCGCCAGACCCACACACACTTTGCCCTCCGAATACAACGCCCCGACTATAGTGTCGGAGCTGTTTATTTTTTGGATGATCCATCGGTTATTGTGTTTTCTATTTCAACAGGGCTATAATTTGCTCGTGCTCTTCAATGTTCATCTATTTTTGTTCAACAATCAATACATGTTTAATTTTATCACAATTTGTGTTCATTTGATGGCGTGGTTAACTGATAATCAACGGGCAAAGCCCGCGTGTTCAGTTTCTGGAGGTTGTCAAATCCGCATGGCTGACGACTGAGTTACATGGACTTAGTTACATAGAGCAAAAAAGGAAAACAAATGAAATAAACATAATCAAGACCAGATATTGAATTCACCAGTCAGCTGAAAGGTTGATCAACTCGGTATGAGGACTGGCGCTGCGTAAGTATCACGAGATAGGGTAATAGCCCTAACTCCAAGCCACTAGCAGACCCCCAATCTAGCAACGGCAGGTCCAGGGGGGCTAACTTATCCGCTCCCAGTAACTTTTCTCCGCTCGCTCGCTCAAACCATCATGCGCCAACGATCCGAAGCCCGACGGCCGGGAAAGAACCGGCCACAAAATTTTGACTAATGTGATGAATATCCCGGCGGCTGTGATGCTTCAACAGGTTACAGAAGCAAATGATTTGTCAAATTAATCTCTAACACTAAATATAAACAATACGTATCGTGACACAAGTAATCATATGCGTACCGTAGGAACGAAAGTCTCCTAGACGCTGGATGGCGTATGGTGTTGTAATGATGGCCCACCCAAGAATACGATCCAGAGAATGTTCAATAAAATTATGTATCCATACAGGGCCTTTTGGGCGACCACCTCTATTGACTGTTCAGTCTAAATTTGGTAAATCTTTTTGACAAGCCCTAAAGATATGTTGATTTCCAATAAATTAAACAGACCTAAGAATTGCTTATTCAAATGCCCTCCGTTTATGAGGGAATACAGTTTTTTACGGTGCTTAATGTTCAATTAATGTAAGATGCTGCCCACCAAAAAAGTTTTAAACATTCAACACGATATCTGTATATAGTTTAGGGAGGTACATTACAGCGGGCTGAAAAAGTGGGGGCCCTACAAAAGAACGTTTAAACATGGTTTTATCAGACCAAAACGACATCTGTTTAATTAAACGGTACATTTACACTGGGTGAATGTTATCCGCGGTGTAAGAAAATTACCAGTGCTATATATTTTTAAACAGTTTATATTGGTCTGTTATATTATCATATAACGGGACGGTTTTATTTGACTCTTCATACATAATAACCGGCCCTACGTTTACTGCGGGGCCGGTCACCGAATCAGAAGCTGGGTGGCTAAATTTCATTGAGACGCCGTCTGAAAGGATAGATGGAGCAGTCTATGAATTTATTTTAGCACATGTTGACTTGCCTATCGGTTCAACAACTCGTCACCGGGATTTTGTGAATCGAAGGTAGATAATATATTCACAGAAGGCAAGAGAGAACGGCTGTAAGACAATCCAAAGGGCTGTAGAGTACAATCGCAATGATAGGCTGCAAAGATAATGAAGATTCCTCGTAGTGCGCTAGAAGGAACCCTGAACGCTCTAGTCTGTAATGGGTTAGCATTGCACCTCTCGTTTTTCTGTATAGCCCTGATATGAAGCATCCGTTGCTGCTGAGTTACCTATTCTTCTGATAATACGTCGAGCCCGCTATTTTTATGATGCATATCTCTAGATACTGTATACAGTATTTCTCTTCACTGTGCTCTCTCCTGTTTTCACTTTTGAGCATCCGATAACATCAGTCCCGTCTACAGTAACATGGGATACGCAGCCCAGGTGCGAGATAATGCCGGGATGGACATCCCCAGATGTGAGGGGCTGAGAGGAGGTCTCGATCAGATAATGAACGGTATAAGCTATAGTGACTATCTGAGAGCTAATACTCAGGTTTAGTAACGAGACATAGTACGAAGAAGAGAAATCTATCTAGATACATGCGTCGATATAACAAGGGGCTCAACGTATCACGTGACATAGTGGTCACGTGCAATGCTTGAGTCGATATAACAATGCTTGAGTTGATATCGTGACACCAGATCCCCTCGATCCTAGGAAGCCAGCATTCCTGGGACTGTCTATCTGGGATTGGCAACCCAGGTGCGACATAATACTGGGAAGCCAGCATTTCTATGACTGTCTATCTGGGAATGAGTGATTCTGGGGAAGGGTGTCCGGAGACAATTAGGGTCGTAGAATATATTGCCCAAGATAGAAAGGCAAACTGATCAAATAGGCTCATTCGTCTTGACCTCAGCTCAAATGTTTTATTACCATCTATCAAAGCTAGATTTTATTGTGAATGGTTTCGAGCAGTCGATCATGGCAAGAATAGATTGACAAATGACACTTGCGGATATTCTATTATGTAATAACCAGGGCCCCTAGAACTAATTAGGAAAAGCGGGAGTGTTTTTAGCAGGTCTCCTCCCAGCAGTTCCCGTCGCATCTACGGTACCACCCCTGTTAAATTTTACAAAACTGGTGCACTACAATTTGGACGATCTTATCATTACATTGTAGATATGCCGCTGGAAAGAATATTTATTGCAGTGCTACAAATGCCCGGACACGGAGGATAAACGGGCCTTAGGACTGGTCTGGTTTCTGATTGGACATCTCCTAGCCCCAATTATGGTTAGCTCGCCAGGCTCGGCGCCAACAAAGTCGACCTCGTCGCTCCGCCGCCAAAGAACTCAACTTCTTCCTCCATGGATGAAACAATGTTTGTATAATCTATCTTTATCAAGTACTAAACCCGAGCTTCTTCATTCTGGTGGACTATGACCATGAAGCGCGCGCACTCTCCCTCTAGACATCACAGCGACCACCACGAGCGACCAG
>CVMT01000004.1:1256551-1290146 GCA_000985935.1 Talaromyces islandicus | reverse complement strand
CGATGGATGAAGGAAATAGATTTGTTTGGGTTGGATCTTCGACTTATTGGTCAGACTATATAAAATCTGGCGGTAGGGGGTATTAAAAGTGTGTAGGGAGTAATAGCGCGAGACTTACTTAAGCTGCTGGTGATCATATGCGCTGCATTCGTTCCCTGTGTCGAATGTTCGATATTAAGCGTCGAAGAGTTCATCATTGAGCCCTCCTCAGCCGGCTCGATTCTTCGTCTCTTTCTCTCACCACACCAGGCTTTGCTCCCTGAAACCATCCTGTCTAGCCTATTGATAGAGTATTTCCTAAGCTGTGCGCAGCGATCCTTTCTATAAAGTTCTTTTGCTTTGCTGCTGGCCTTCTGCCTTGCACTACACGAATGCCGTATAAAATTTCGTACTCGTTCGAATGACTGACCGCAAAAGACACATATTTCGTAGCACGGAATATCTAGATTCTAGAGTCAGCAAGGTAGCCCGTGGGTTGAAAAATGTATCATACGTGACTCATAATGACGCTCTAGACCTGATCTCGTCTGAAAGTGTCCTTTCCGGCGGCATGTCGGATATGGACAGAGCATTGAGGCGTGAACATCGAGCGTTGAGAAATTATTGCGATCGCTAGCCCTATCTTCAACATGGCCACCGATCTCATCATCTCCTCCGTCTTCCCCATAAATTCCATCACTATCGCTATAGTGGTCATCACCGCTGTCACCCCAATCATTGCCGTCAACCTGGTAATAGCTGTTCGGCAAGTCGTTGGCAGATACTCCATTGCATTTGCAAGAATCGTTGCCCGGGTTGTCGTGCTTACGGGGTAGATGTGCCTGGATTTCGAGCAATCTCTTCATCAACTGTTGTGCTTCTAACTGGATGTCATTGTCAGTAGACTCTTAATAACAACATGGTTCTCCCGACCTGAAAGTCTGCGATATGGTCGCGTAGTCCTTCATATGTGTCGAAGGAAGTGAAGCAGGTTTGACATTGCAATCCTCTCACATCCTGATCTTTCCTATGAGATTTGCTAGGATCAACAGCAATGAACTGGGCGTGACTTCGCATTTTGCTCGCTTCTTGTGATGGAGGTTGCAAGGAGACAAGCTCGGCCGAGCGGGGCTTTGGAGTAGTCTCGGAGGCGCTAGTTAGTATTAGGCTCTCCAGACGGAATAATGCGCTAATGGTTGGGTATCGAAGTGGAACTTGTTTCGGTATAAGTATTAAAGGTCCATCTCAGGGTTTCTTCCCTGGGTGTAAAACCGCTAAGTTCTTCGTCTACAATATTTTCTCTGGCACATATCTTTACACTGGCACATCTTTACACAAGCATGCCCAAATGCTCCGAATGCAACGACGTAGGCATGGTTGGCTCGTCAATCTGCCCCAAATGCAATGGTTATGGCGGGACAAAACGACATATCGCTAAAAATTTGTCTACGGAGCGGAAAGCAATTCCAACCGATGAGAGCTATACCGACTGGTAAGCGGCTCCTGAAATATTAATAATTCAATCAAACTCATAAGTGGTCAGGACTCAGGAGTGATACGTTACTTCGAGTGGGTCGAGAATAATCGTTGAATCTGGACTAGATGCAGGTTGACTGTACTATATTTTTTTGTTTACGGGATGTTATACAAGGCGATTGAGGGGGGGTTAGACAGACTGTTTCCTGAACACGTCATACGAGTCTTGGGGGCTGTGCACAAAGATCACTCATACTTTTCCTATTTAGGAAATTCCCTATTTGTGTGCTCATATCTATTTTGAGACTAGTACTTCTCGCTGAAAGATGGTCTCTCGTAGACCCACTTATTAGGATCTGGTTGGATAAGACTCACTCCATGGCATTGTAGCTGACCAATCATACAGTACCAATCTTCATCCAAAATATCGAAGGTGGACAAAATAAAATAAATAGTCCCATGTGATAGACCGGCAGAGGGATCCTAAATGAAAATTAACCAAGAAGTTGCAAGAGGTGGATGCGGCCATTAGGTATAAGATAGTCACGATGCCTGCATTTCAAATCCGAACACTGAATCGATTTCCGTACAAAAGATTAAACCTACAAATGGATGATCAATTAAGTTACTCTTTGAGTGTCTTTCTGTCTATTCCTATTGCGGTACTGGGTTTGATAAAAACGATATCATTCCTTGTCACGAAAGGGCTGTGCTGGAGTTGGAATTTTATCCTCTCAATGCTTTCCCTCGCAGCAAGCGTTTCGATTTTAGTTTTTACCATTAGGGATACCAAATTCGAGTCTGGCGAACTATGTGTACCCAATTTTCACCTTCCCTTGGGGCTATCTACAATCTTTCCTAGTGTATTTGAGGTGCGTACTATATTGTAGTGGTTTTATCCAAGCTAACAGTTTAGATCATTCTATTTCGACGCCTACTTTCTGGGAACAGTGCAAAGCTGCTTTGCTTGCTCTATTGCAGTTTCTCTTCTGCAATGAAGATATTCCTATTGCTCCTCATTCCTCTGCTGCATTCGCGGCTTTACAAGCTGCTCACATTTGCTGTTGCTTCTGACTACTTATTCCTTGCCATCTTTTGCTACACAATCTCGCGCCGAACTCCACCAAACGGGCCGTCACAATTGGTGTTGATCAGAAGAGCTCTGGACTTTTTAGGTGTGACAATATGTGCATGTATATTTGCCACATTTGGTATAATACATATGCCAGCTTGGGCAACCCTGAACGAGGTAACACGCTATAGGATCTTCTTTTAACAGGACTTGGTCTGATCTTTTTTTAATTTCGAAACAGGTACTCGTTATTCTAACCACTGGGTTTATTTGCCACACCCAGCCCGTGGTCAGGGAACAATCCGATACACCCAAGAGAGAAGATATCACCAAAAAAAAGGCCGTACTTTCTGTAATAGCCTAGGACCTGTATAATCCCATGTGAGCTGAAATTCGCAATGTGTCTTTGGATAACATCGGAACGATTCCATCGTTTTTGTGGTTGGTGACTAGGTGGTCTGCGGGGAACGAAGGCAGCCAGAGCAGACGCGGTGCATCGGAAAGAAAATTGCATGGCATACTGTATCTGGCCGCGTCCGTAGCGCTATGCTGCCGTCCTGGGGAGGAAGTGCAGCAGTGTCACTTTGTCTGATTTATGGTCAAATTGTTCCTTCCCTTGGCTTGATTTTGGGCACATCGTGGAAAGTGGAAAAAAACCAGAAGCATCGTTACGGGTCATATTTTTACAAGCAAATGGGTGTTCTCCAACAAATTAGAATGAGCGCCACGCTAGGCAACAATCTCAGAATGTTTGTCTGAGTCTGAGTAATTCCTATGAGCCAACGAGGTCACCTGAAGTTATAGAAAAAGGGCCAGACTGAAATAGAGTGAGTCTGTCGAGCGCTAAGTGCCGGAATCCCTGCCGAACTAGCATGGATACGTGGTCAGTAGATAGGTTGATGCCCATTCGTGCGCATATTGTCGCCGCGATTCGTTCCTGTCCAATCAAATGTCATATTGGGTTGGCGCGAAGTCAGCGAAATAAATTTGTTTCCATGCACCAGCAACTATGTCCTAAAAATAGCTAGTTCGGGCACTATTCTGCCTATGCAAAGGCATCGGCTATGCGTTGGTTGAGTTAGCCAATCAAATATTGGCGTTTACAACCCTGCATCGGTTCCACCCAGCGATGCTCCATTATTGCCTTGTCGGCGTCAAGTAAGTTAAGCATGGCCACGCAGTGGCGTTTTGCAAACTCAACCTTTCGGGTAGATCACATAGGAAGGCATGGTTTGTTTGCAATCCAAAATACCATTGGTGAAATATATCCGTCCGGCCTCATGGCTGTTGCTGGGGGAGCGCATCCAATTAGCAAGCCTAAACCAACGCTCTGCTATTAACCATTAACTGAGGATAACAATAGCCCAATATGGGCGTTTAGAATATATTCACATGTGATATCACATATCTCTTGCATACACGGCGTCAGTTTTTGACCGATGGCCGCATTTTGCCACTTGAAATAAAGTGAGTTGATTGACATCAAGGGCGGCGGCTATTAGCGGCTTCGACATTGATTGGGCGCAACGTTAGCAAACCAAGCTGCTTCCATGCAATAGTAACCATGGTCATGCAGCCTCTCGTTTCAGTCTTGCGTCAATTTCCTACCAATGTCCAACCTTCTTTTAATGTCCTTAGCGCTTAAGACACGACGATCATTGGCTGTCTTTTATGCTTCAGGCTATCAACAAGACGGATTGGATCATGGAACAGCTGCTGTGATAAAATTCAATTCTAGACTATGTATATTTAACTTGAGTCATGCAACAGAAAGTTTTATAAAGGCATTAGTAATACGTTGGTTGACTTACAACCTATCAAATATGGCGTTGACAGCACTGAGCGAGCTCCACCCAGAAATGCTCGGAGTGAATAGAAAGCACGGCCAGGAAATGACGCAAGCAAACAGTTCAAACCTTCGGGCAAAATCACTAGTGCAGCGCTAATAGTGCAGGGGGCTAAGGATGTTTGCTTTGTTCTCCAATGGAGCTCCGAAACACCATCGGTGCAGACGGCTTGCCGCCAACAGCGTTTCAGCGATAATTTCTTTTTGGAGACGGGGGGAGGGGGGTTAAAACTTATGTTACTAATTTCATTCTGTAGAGTGGGCCATAATTGGCCCAACACCCTGTCGGTCCTTGCAGTTGCTAAAATAAGAAAAACAGGACCTGCTTTAGAGACCAGCAGAGCGCTAAGTAGTGCGTATTAGTATTTCGAGCACCCAGAGCCAAACGTTTTTACATCACACGTTGTAGGTGAAAGAAACTTGATGCATTACATGAAGTTAGCCATGACATATTATAGATATCCTATTGCGATGAGGAACTGGAAATCAAGGTATAAAAGGAGTTATTCTCTTCAGATTTGACTGTAATATCTTGTCAAGAACGCCACGAACAAAGATTAGATCATTTGTTCATTATTCCACCATCTTCATAACTCACTTTGTTACTATGTCTCTCAGCAATCTTAAAGTCAATGGGCTCTACATCATTCTATTTATTAGAAATCACCCACCGGTTTCAAATGATTTTCACTGGGGCCTTTATTTTCATCAACACCCTCAAACTGGAGGCACAAAATACCATATCAAGCAACAAGGTAGTGGCTGGATTGCCGATCATGGCCCCACTGCCGGTGTTTTCAAATCCTTTCTCCTTGTGGGCCTTTTCAGAATAGCCGATATCCCAGTCGGGTGGGAAAGCCATGTGAACCAGGCCATAAGGACGTACGACAGCCAGCTGAATGCTCCAGGTATCACTTGCCGAGTTTGGTTGCTATGGGTTCTGGCTCTTTTGCAGAAACCCATTAGCGGGCGGGTTATCCTTAAATGCAGCAGTCTTGGAGCTCTGGAGGCAGAAGTAAAGAACTGGGGCAATGAAAATGCGATGGGTGCAGCGAACAATGTTCAACCAAGACCAGTGGCGTCTTCTTCGTTGTGTGGATTGTGAAAACTCACTTTTATCAAGGTAAATTGCGCATATTTTCTATGACGAAATGAATCGCTAATTACAAACTGTACAGCGACGGACTCATAGTCAACAGTTCTAAAGCCTTCGATACGAAACGTGTCATTAATATGTACCTTATTGTTCAGAATCACTACAAGAAGCTTGCACTTACCTGAAATCGTGTACTTATGCTGTCTTGCTGCAATACCTTGATGAGAACGACACTGTCGTTATGTTAGATTGACTTTAGGCGAGTTTGGGGATCTAGAGAATATAATCCAAGAAGTAGTTCAAAAATGTACGTCTCCCTTTTCGGATAAAAGATAGCACTAGTACTGCCAACAAAAAAAGAAAACATCAAAAAACCTAAAGATTTACCAGTAGTAGGAAGCACTGGTTAGGGAGGTTAATGCACGCTCAGAATCTAATTCCTTCAAATATGTGTCCCCGCCAAGACGTAAAACGAAGTCGTACCACCAGAAATCCTCTAGAGTAGCCCTCAAAGCCGTGGTGAATTCCCAGTACTCAGGGTACCACCCAGCCGATTCCCAGTCTAGAAAACCCGTAATTCGACCATCCTGTACCAGTATGTTATGATGTTGCAGGTCACCGTGCGTAAATAAGATGCGATGTGATAATGTCTCCATTACCTTGGCACGGTCTAGTGCATCATTGTATGCAGTTTTTGATGGAAACCCTTCTGCCCAAGCAGGTTTGATGAGATACTCATTCAAATCTTGTTCCATTTCAAAAGGACCGATAAGATGATTGGGCACACGGATGCTTCTAATAGGGGTTCCCAATAGAGAACAGATTCGGTAACCACCCCATGGATTCTTCCATTTCCGTATTGTATCCAGGTATCCTTTCAGCTCCTTCAAGATCGACTCTCTGTCATTATCACTGAGTGTTTCATAGGATTGGCCCAATTCACGACCAGGTAGACGGGTCATAAGGATCGATACTGGTGCATGTGGAGTATCCGGATGTTCTCCATAGCAGATCACTTTCGGGACTGGGAGGCCTGCACATCTGGCAACTTGCATAGTCACGACTTCTTCTATGCGGGTACCATCGGACCACTTCAAAATAAGGCCAAATGGAAGTTGGGCAATCTGATTGTCATAAGGGATACCAACCCAGCCGCAGTACGATTGAGAAAACCGTCTCAGATACTTGTGAAGAATGCCCCAAAATAGGCGTGTGCTAGGGCGTGCTAGGCAAGGAGTAGGTGGTAGTTGGTCAGTTGGGGTAGGTTGGGCGCGGTCCGGCCATGTAAAATCCGGCATGAAGCAGCGAAATAAAGTCATTGTTTCATATCGCGATTGATAAACGTATGGAATCGAGGGAACTCAAACGCGTTGGGCGGCAGTGACGAGACGCGGGTCGCACAGCATACTTAAATGTTGGTGTGCAAACAATACAAACACGAAATATGTAAATAAGCCCGAGGCTGAGCACTCTTGGCAAGGGTAATTGTTCTAGCGCCTGTCAATGTTACAACCGTGTGGCGGTGCGACTGAGGTAAAGTCGCTCGCCATGGACAAAAGTAACAAGTGGCAAATAATTATACTAAACTAGTCCTTGACACTTTCTTGAGGTTTCTACTACATCTAGACTGACCCCTATACCATAAGTCTACTGTGGAGACCATGAAATAAGTCATAATCAAAGAACAATTACAAGCTATTTCGATAATAGCGGGAATGATCATACTTAACGTTCGTCCTTCAATTTGGTATACCAATGTACTTGAATAGCTCCAATCTTTCTCTCTGGAAATCTCTCGGCAAAGCGCTTCTCTATCGCAGACCAAGATAACCGTTCTTCACTTTTAAGGTGCCTCAGAAGAGCTTTCTCTTCTGGTTTCCACGGTTTGTTTTCTCTAGGTCTAGATGAGGACCAGCCACCTCTAGGATTCTTCTCAGCTGTGCTTCCTGGAATTGATGATAACGCATGGCTAGTATCAGACATGATTCGCGAGAGTGCTCCTTCACAAAGCCAAGACACAAATTGTAAACGATCTTCGAGTGGCATTCTAGAGAGATAAGAAAGAAGCCCCGTGAAACAGTAGACATCCTCGCTCGGTGCGGGGCAAGTTTGGTGATGCTTGACGGCCTGTCCCAGATCTTGCTGCACTGGCTCAACTGGGCAAAGCTTTTTGGACAATCGCGTTTCTCTCGAGAGTGATGACGAGCGTGCGCTCGGGCTGATCCTGCGTCGCTTAGAGGCTGGCAGTCGTTGGTCCGCCTCTGGTACGTCGTCGTCGATGTAGTCCGCATCATCCTCGTCGTCTGATGGGGTCGAATCACTGTCATCTTCGCGTAGAAGGGGTTCGAGGTCACACTGGTTGCTTGAGGGTGGATGTTTGGAGGATGTAGTGGTGGAACGAGACGAATTAGGTATGACCACTGCGATCGAAGGCAAGCTCGAGACACTTACTGTCTCGTTATCTTGCACAGTTGCTGGTTCGTCAGGTTGGCTGGTTGTATCCTGCTCTGAGACCGTAGAAGTGCCTTGCCGGTGGGCTTCTCCATTGTGTGGGACACTTTGCACGCTAGACTCTGCATCCGGACTATCCACATCCGGACTATCCAGGATAACACTTGTGTGAGTATTCTTGTGTCTATCGCTCGTGTGACGGTTCTCGTGTCTTTCCGTTTTGCCTTCAGGTGTAAAGATTGAGCTCGGTGTTGGGAATTGCGGACTTGCACCATTCAGTTGGAGGTCGGTAGAGACAGATGTTGAAACCAGCTCTTCCGATGAAACAGATGGTATCACAGGACGAGGAGGATACATTGGCTCGATATTGCCTGTTCGGATCTCAGAGGTCTCGTGACCTTGATTTTGAGGTTGTGCGAGATCAGCATTTGGTGATTGAGCGAGGATATCAGTTGTAGGTGATGTGGAGCTCGCTGTTGGACTGGTTGGATACTGTTCGCTAGACGGTGTGCCGCATGGCAGATTTCCACCGTTGACTTCAGACTCTCCGACTTTTTCCATTAGCTAAGTCCCCGACCTCGTTCTCATTAAAAACTTACTCTGACCATCAGGTATCAGTGGACCCTCTTCCTCTTCGTCCTTTCGATCTTCGCCTTCAGTAAAAACGCCTACAGGCTGCTGCGAAAACTCTTGTATGGCTCGATCGAAGTCATTCGGGTACACAGGGCTGTTTAAGGGACGGGAAGTATTCCCTGACCGGGAAATCGCGCCTGAAGGGACAGTCACTGGTGGACGGGGAGGAAGAGGGCAATGTTGCGGTGTTGGGGTGGGAAAATGGGTTCGATATGAACTGTGACAGTAGATAGGAGATGGGCGATTTGCAGGGCATTTTTGTGTTGGGCGTACAGGAAGGGAAGGAGGACGGTAGAACTTGATTTTTTCCATGGTAATAGCCATGGCAACGCAGAAAATAGCAGGACAGGAGGAAGGTCTGGGATTGATGGGTAGACGGGATTTGATGCGTCTTTGCTCTGGGAATGTCCTCATTATATACTCATCGCCAGATGCAAACAGCGCAAATCTCTGCGTTCTTTTTCCACTCCCAACCCACTCATATCTAAATAGACCTGTATGACTGCCCACTCCGAGCAAAAAACGCTGAGTGCGGCTAGGGCTCCACGCACGGATACACCGACATCCAACCGATTTCCAAGTGAGTCTCGTCTCAAAATTGAGACATGGCGCGTGGCCACTCGCTCGATGCACGGATTCGACACGCCCGACTCTTCCCAGCCTCAGAAAACCAGGCAGTGCCTAAGCCGTACCCCTTTTCAGCCCTCTCCCTCCTCCCGATATCGCCTCCTTTCACGGATTGTCCGTACCCATGCTCGTCTGATTGGATGTCGTACCGTCACCCGATCCTCGCATTCCAATCCGGAACGTCACTGATGTAGGCGCCATGGCGAAGGCATTGCGGCATTTTCTCCATTGGTGTACAGTGGTCAGTGGATGCGATTGCCTCCGCGATGGTCGGAGATTAGCATCAGCTGCAAGCGAGAAATACCACCGCCTCGCCGACCCCTAGCCAATGGGGGTCAAGCATTGAACCAACAAAGTCCAGCTTCTTCCGCAGAAATCTTGCTCGACACGTAATATCACACAGCACTGTACCATTTGTACGACGCCACCGGCACGGAATCACAAGACTAGCCATCCACAGGTCCCACAGTCGGTCCAGGAACTGCACGAACTAATGCGGATGAAGCAGGCTCAACGGAGTGGGGGGCCAGAGCCGGTCAAGGAGGAAGCAGCAGCAGCGGAGTGAGAATGAAGGTGTACGCAACGAGGCCTGTACAATGGGCAGGTGGACGGACGGATGGGCAGACGACCTATGTCCAGCAACGCGGCTCCTATTCTCTCCCTTCCATCCCAGGAGATTCGTGTTCTGTGTCCCAGCTGGCGTCCATCGCGGTCGTGGCGCTGCGTCATCATTTGCGTTGCGTTGACCGTCCCAGCGATGAGGATGGGTCGCGTCGGCGCGCGGTGGACCGTCCTAGGCCGGTGCGAAAAAAAGGGGCGACAGGGGCTGCGCATCGGCGATCGCAGCCCAAGCGGTGCGGCCGGGTTCTGTGACTTGTGCGAGGAAAATGCAGAGGGGAAATGATCTTGGAGCTTTCGGGGACGCACCCGCGGTTTATATACATGATGCCCGGTGGGGCGCGGCCGTTAAAGCGGCGAGCCGCACCACTAAACTGCTTTCGGGAATCGGCATACTGCCACGGCCCGCCGTTAAACTCGATCGGGGAATTTTTGATCCGCGCCGCGCCGTGGTTGGCGGGACGCCGAAAACGCCGCCCCGCTCACCGGCTCAACGTATACTAGATTTAGTTTATTAGTACAGCACACAGATATAACCCAAGTTTAATAGGTATATAATAAACGCATGGCGCCAAGGCATCCGCTCAGCGGGTGCGAAAAATTCTTCGCCACATTTTTGACACCCGATCAGCAGTTTCGACCCCCACTAAATTACCCTCGATAGCGCGGTGGTCAAGCGCTCTCAGGCCAGCTCCACGAGATTCCCGAAATGGGGTTAGATAAGAGATCTCACTAACCCTAGGTTAGGATTGGATCTTGCGGAGGCTGATAGGTTCGTCCTATTGCTCTCGCCCTGCTTGCTGGCACCCCCCATAGACCCCTATAATGGAATTATTTTGGGTAATTATATAAAGATTGGTGACCTTTATATTTTATTACTTGATATAACTTCCTGGGGACCGGTTAGAGGGCATAATTGACTAAGGAAGGATGGGTAGAGAACGCAATTAGGGTCTTTGCACTGACATACGCTCGCTTAGTATTAGATCAACTTTGTGCCGGGAGAAGTCTGATATTGGGAGAACGAGGGGAGACTTCTATGTGACAGGAATAAACCCAAGACTAAGACTAAAACATCTTATCTGTTAATTGCTTTGTTTGACATGTAGTGAGGGCACATTTGAAGATCCGAGGCGATAAACAGGGTGGGCAGGAGTCTTGCTACCAGACGTACGCGCAGGCCAGCCCTTGGGGATTACATGCCTGTTTGAACAAATCAATCAATCAATCAATATAGACCCACTTTTTATTCATATCGAACAACGTCCGTCATGTCACATTTTACAGTGGCCAGGTTTTTTCCGAGACACCAACCGATAAGGGCAAAGGAAGGTGTATACCAAGTTGTATATTCAAGTGTATACTAAAAGTGTGTACTGGAACTCGGCCACACAAGGACGCTCATCCACCCTATGTACAATAGCTCGTCATAGTTCTTTAATCAAAGTCACTGAGCATTTGTCACATTGAGTTCTTAACTACTTACCTATCATGTTACTTCGTTAACTTGATCAATTATTTGAGGTCAGCAAGGCAACCCATCTCAAGATATACGTTATCGCGAGAGGATCTCTACCTTCTTGTGTTGTGAGCTACCCAGAGTATTGTCACACCGACGTCTACGTGCCAATTACAAACAAGTGGGTTACAGGTCCGTGACACAAATCCAGATCAATATATTATTCTTTAGTAGTATTAGTTTGGCCGTTATACATAGTTCTTTAACTCTTTGCCCCTTCCTCTCTGTCCTTCATATTAGATAAATATAATTGATTCTGGCGGTTCCGGATTGAGTGTCGGTATTAGAATTGGAATTTATTTTCTTCCTTTTCTTCCCCCCCCCCCCCTCTCTCTCCCCCCTTCAAACTTGGATTAGTATGCTAAACTCCAGTAGTATTGGTTTGGGTGTTGGTATTGGGATTGGAATTGGTTTTCATTTTCTCTTCGCTTTCTTCCTCCGTCAATTGATTTCTCTGTCTCTCTGTCTCTCTCTCTCTCTCTCTCTCTCTCTCTCTCTCTCTCTTTCTTTCTTTCTTCAAATATATATAATAGATATTGTTGGAGTTGAGATATCATTCAGGACTCCCGTCATGTGATCAAGCGGCATACAAACCGGGGAGCGGTGTTTACAACCGTTTGCTTGAGTTACCTTTATTTTAATTAAGCAATTCTTCATCAACTATGAACAGTTCTAAACACCAGCATAGATCGAGTCCTTTCAGCTTACCCCCCCTCCTACTCTGTCTTCTCTGTGCAACTACATACTATACTTTACTTGAATCTCTCTGTTATCTTTGCTCTCATTTTTGTCATCTCGCCTGAAAGACCTCTTTTACCCAGGTGTTCAAGATGGTTTTCGAAAACACCAAATGCGGAACATGTGGAAAAACTGGTCACCGTCGCAACGTCTGCCCACAGAAAGACACTGGAGAGCCTTTCACACCAAACCCTATGAAACGAAAGACGCAAATAGCGGAGCAGTCAGGAAAGAAGCAGAAGCTATCGATGGAACAGTCTGTTAGTTCACAAGCTCAACCTCGCCCAGAGCCTCGTCCAGAATCCAGTCTACCAGTCCGTCCATCACTACGTTTTAAGCCTCGAGTGCCTCAACGAGGTAGAGGTGCTAAATCAGTATCACTTCCACCAGCGCCTCGTCCACAGCCTCTTTCAGAGCCTCAACAAGGTCGTCGAGGAGGTCACCGAGGAGGTCATCGACCAGCCCCTCAACAATTACCTCGACAAATGCTTCGACCACTACATCACCCTCCATCAGTTCCTGCACAGAGGCCACAAATTCACAAAAAACATCGGGTAAATTGCCTGGTTATAATTCTTGAATTAGCAGTATTTAACTATCTATAGGAGTCTCTCGAATAGAACTACCACCCGTCCTTCCCTGATCTCAAACAGATAACTCAACTCCTCCTTAATAGAGCCTCCAATAGAAAATTGGTGTACCCTGGTGTCAATCGCGACCTCCAATTAATTGAAATTATTGGAGGAACACAAAAATTTGTTGAGGACTTACTGGAGTGTATTGAGGAGGATATTTTGGCACTCCAAGGACAGAAGTTGGCATTGGAAAAGTTAGTGGACACATAAACTTCAACTGTATTAAATAGCTCTTTCTAACTCTTTTTATAGATTGGATCAAGTTATGGCTACCCAAGGCCCGTATGAAGAATGGCCTTCTGAAGGCGGCTACTGCGATGTAGTCACAGACGACTGTAACACAACGTTTTGGCGTCCGTATGTCGGTCAGACGGACGACCTTCCAAAGCGTGTCTGCCAACATATTAGGGCTGCTAACAAGAAAAAGGACACTCTGCATTACTGGTTTATTTCAATTGGAGATGGGCATCGGGCTATGAACTTTCTCCGCCTGTGGAGCATACCCCAGGATTGGTTAAGCAACAAGGATTATGTCGCTCTTTTGCATAATTTTCTTGAGACGATCATGTGCTACGCTTTCACATCGCTTCCCAGGGACACTATTTTGGAAATTTTCGGTATTGATAACACACCAGGTTTAGGATTGAATGTCCTACCACCTTTTTTCCCGGGCATGTCAGTATCGTTGGAAACACGAATGAAATACACCGCCAAATGTTACGGTACTAACGATCCACATATCAATACTTGGCCAGATATCAGGAAGAAACAGCTGGAGGAAAAACGTCCAAAAGCTGGGGCGAAAGACCCAACACGAAAAAGAAGTGCAACCATGCCAGCCAAAGAGTGGTCCGAGGAAGAGTATCGCAAAGCTCTTGTCGATTCCCTGCGGAGCTTACCCGGTGGAGATTCTTTTACACAGCCAGTCAACTTGAAAACCAACCTCTCTGACTCTACGGCCATTAATCTAGAAGAATTACTTGAGAATACTGCCACTGGTTTAGGTCTTTCAACAGACAAGAACCCCTTGGTTACCCCGTGCGGACTTTCCAGTGCGCGTATAGGGATTATCCTAGACCGATCTCCTGTTGATAAGAAACGAAACAAGACAAATATTGAGAGACGAGTCTGTGCGATTCCTGAGTTATTCTTAGAAGCCAATCTTACGCCGGAAAAAGCGATTATCTGGACAGCAGATCTTCACCAGTGTTTCTCTCCGCGAAGAATTTCAACCCGGGCTTCGTGGCCACAACATGATATAGTGACACTATCGTCATTTCATAGAGCCTTTATTAATAATTCAAACCTAAGAGTCATATTGGTTTGTGGAAAGAACTCACGAAGTGTCTGTTATCCAGCGAGTGATGCTAAGGTGGTCATTAAACTTCATGCGCATGAATTTGATGCATACATTGAAGGGGAAAGCGATGGCTGCACAATTAAAAGAATATATATTTACATCGATCATATGCTTTCCAATTGGGTTGATCCTGATTGGGATAGTATTAAAGAATGGTCAGAAGTACTCCGTTTTATTGCCAAAATAACGGATACAAAGGATGTGCGACCTCGCAAAAACATGAATCGTTCCGTCAAACGTGATATAATTTTACGTTATGTCCAGGAGAGAGACGGTAAAATTGAACCAATGACACTTGAAACAATAAATCCCCGATTTGTTGATTGGCTTGACCTAATAGGCATCACATCAGAACAGGTCCTTGAGTGGCAGAAACTTCAAAATGGGTCTTTAGTTAGAGGGATGTTTCTTCTACTATGTACGCTACCCCGCTCCGGTAGCGCTCCAGGCATTTTAAAGCGCTACCCAGGAGAGACTCGGAACCGGCAGCCCTTATTCTCTAAGGAAGCTTTAGCAGAAAGCAGACGACTATATGCTATGTTTACTGAGAGAGACTACAAAACTGTCGACACGACCACAGAGATTAACAAAGGTAATTTGTCAGACAACGACTCTGACGATATAAATGATATTATCCATTGGGCTGAGGACAAAACTCACGATACTGAACCTGAGGTAATGGATTTAGGCGATGAATCCGCTCCAGCGTCTTCAGGGCGAGACGTAGAGGCTATGCGCCAGAGTCTCCTCAAAGGTCATTGGTATAAAGGGACTAAACGTTCCAAGAATGCTTACGTAGTGGGCCATTCTATCCTCATGAGCTTTCGCATAAAATACCCAGATATCAATCCTAAAGAGGGATTCATTATTAAAATGGAACTTAGTCCACCTGGTACACGGCATTCCAATGTCTATATATCACCAGCACTTGATTCTGATCCATGTTCTCGTTTAGCCGTAAGGGCTACCATGGTGCTAATGAATGGTTCTCATCATGAGATGTACCTCGAAGACTCGTATATGGACCGGGTACGAGCGCCAATGATAGGAAATTCGATATTTGACTGGCTACAGGGTGACTCTTGGGAAATGATTGCCCTTAAAGATAAACCTCGACGTTTTATAGTTGTATACAACAATGAACCTACTTTGGCGAGATTTCTTGCCCCAGGCAATTATACATCTAATAGCATCAGCGAGGATCGGCAGAAGGAGTGGGATCAAGAAAGAGAGCGGAGAAAGCAAATAAAAGACAATAAAGGCTAATGGGTATTTCTTTCAATTAGATTCAAATCTGATAAAAATAGAAGCCATTACATAATAGCAAACCCATACTCCGGGCTCAGATCCTCTAATAAATCCTTAATAATAAGGGCTTTGTATACCAGAGCATTATTATATATAAAGACATCATCTTCTTAAAGTATCCCAGGTAGCCAAGCTAAATATAAAACGCGAATAACAAAGCTTAATACCTTCAATGGGCTCTTGACCATGCTTATAATATAATTTCTGACTAGTAACATATTAAATGGACTGATAAATGTACAATTGAGCGAGGTGTTGGGAAAGAATAGGTATGAATATTTATAAGATCTTCGGAACAGATTTATATTAGGGATATTAACTCTATATGGACTGGAAAGGATGTATCTAAAATGTTTTGGGCTGGATTTGGTTATCAGTATCGTATTGATCTTATTCTACTGGATAGATATTCTCTTTCTTAACGAAATGCGGACAATTTTAACGTGGGAAACTGACAACGCTTCTCACTCTGGATACTATTGCTGCTGACACTGGTTCAAATAAAGCGCGTTTCGGCCTAGCATATACATTATTATATGATGGCGCAAGCGCTAGGTTTTAGTGCTGGTCTCAAACATTTTTCCACCCACTGTATATCGTAAGTTAACACCTGTTAAACCACTATTCCCTCCTGCCTGCCTCAACACGCTCCTCTGGCCGCAGAAACTTGATCGAAAATTCAAACGTGAGCACCCCGGTAGGCACACTCCACCGGCCATTTCTCATCCACATCGCACGCCAGGAGCGCAATATACATGAGCAAACAGCGTATTAAGGCAGTCAAGCAGGCAACTCACCCGAGTATCAATTCACAGCCGGACGCAACAACAAGTAGAGCCCCAACAGCTCTTGCAAAAGGCAAACATCCGCTTCTTCATCATTATTATCACCACTATAGTGTCGATAGCAGGGAAACTGCGGGCTGAGCGTGTACGTGAGAATTCCCACGGAGCACACAGATAGAACACGAAAACCACGTCACAGATGATATTGAACAAAAGTCCATGCGGTCGGTTCTCATTGTACAGGCGAACTAGATTGAGAAAGCCGATAAAGGCCGTTGCTACAGTCTGAATAAGATTTGGTTAGTTGCGAATGGAGAAGACAGAGAAGACGAAGAAAAGAAGTCCGGCTTACCGTTGCGATCATGTATCGATTCATATCAGTCGTGATCCATTCCAAATACCAGCACCAGGGCACAAATTGCGGAATCATAATTTCCATAGCAGTACTTGATGCAAATACGACCGCCGAGAGAAATATCGAAACAGACGTCAAAATGATAAAGCGCCTGCGAAAACGGGCATAGTGTTCGTCTGCCGACGTGCTCGTCGCCGCTGGTGTTGCAGCTTGTAGAGGGGGTTCTGCGACATTGGCAGGCTCCTCGACGAGAAGAAACGTCCTTTTCGAGGCTTCTCCAGACATTTTTGTCTCAGGGCAAATTTATAAGGTTTTGTAACCCTGCCGCAACTGGAGTTCAATAACTAGCTTTAATGATATTTTCTTTGCCTACTTCATTGAAATTATATTTTTATTGTTACTTTACGATAAATAAAAATCAAATTTTAAACTTGTAAAACATTAAAATCAACAACTACATATTCGGATGCCACGCCATACACTTGACGTGCCATTTGATCGCCCAACCTCTCCACTAACCATAACACAAAACATGCTCAAGCTTTGTATAATCACAAAATTGCCCAAAAAAATAGAAGACGAAAAAGAAACGATGGCACCAAGATTCGAACTTGGGTTCCCGAAGGAATATGATTTCTAGTCATACGCGATAGACCACTCCGCCATACCACCATTGATGACTAACTTCATGTATTCTCATTCTTAGGCGATTCCGAAACCTCGAAAAGAGAAGAATTAAAAAACGATAGCACTATGATTCCAATGTGGATCCCTCGAATGATCTAGTTATAAGCATAAAATCCTAGGAGTAGGAGATAAAAAAAGAAACGATGGCACCAAGATTCGAACTTGGGTTCCCGAAAGAATATGATTTCTAGTCATACGCGTTAGACCACTCCGCCATACCACCGTTGATGACTAATAGCATAAATGTATTCTTCTTTTCAGGCAATTCTGAAAGCTGAAAAAAGGAAATAAAAACCGATGGCACTATGACCAATGGCGGAAATTCCTCGAGGTCTAGCGAACCCAGTGCGATCGGGTTACGCCAAGCCCTGTAACTTGACCCCCCGTAACTTAGTTATTGGGACAGATCTACAGCCAAAGCCCTCCCAATAACCAGGTTATTGACACCTCGTGTGCCCTGGAGTTACTGTACGAGTTACCGTTTTCCAATACCTTGGCAGTCTCAAGAGAGAAGGCGGTGAAGACGGCGGTCAGTAATTTATTATAAAAAGGGCATTTATTCTTCTTGAATAATCAATAATTCAAATAATTTAGAATAAATAATAAACTTCAATATAAATATATATAAAAATTGGTTATTATTTAAAAATGACTGAAAAATAAAACTTGCAGAATAGCTTAGTCAGCAACTGAACCCGTAACTTCGAGACATTTGGTGGCTTGGCGTTCTGTTACATAACCCATATACTAAACGCGGGTGACCCACCCTGTAACACTAACAAATTTTCGGGCACATAACCCCTAATTATAAGCAAAAAATCCAAAAAAGTAAAGGATAAAAAAAGGAACGATGGCACCAAGATTCGAACTTGGGTTCCCGAAGGAATATGATTTCTAGTCATACGCGATAGACCACTCCGCCATACCACCGCTGATGTTGTAATTGCACGAAATATTTACTAATATCAATGTCACCAGTCCCTGAGAAAGTTATCGTAGAAGCAAGCAAGTAATTTCACTAGGGCAACCTGGAGGTTGCTATTCAAACCGATTAGTGGTCTTTTCCTGCCCCTGCTCCTGTGTGAGAGTTTAAACCCTCGCACATGGTTCCACTGTTATCTAGCTAGGGATTATTGCCCTAAACCCTATGTGAAGCCAGTGCAGTACTCGGGTTGAGGCTATATATGTCAATTGGCTGTTCGGAACAGTAATTGAGGCCATTGGTCGACTCATAATTAGTGCGGTTTGGCAGTTGACATAATAACTACTAATAAGGTAATAGTTATTATTAAGGTGGTGTACTACGACTACTATGTTAGATAATATGATCTATGTCTAATCAGTGCTGCTGCTACCAAAAATAGTGTCCCCAGACTATCTTTTTCGATGGTCTCGGCACCTAAAGGTACATTCTACCTGGTATTATTTAGTTTAATTTATAGTTTGATCTGGTTCCTGTTTTCTCGTCATTTGATGTTCCCCAAGGAATCAGGATTTATCAAACTGTATATGATTTTATATTATATATATATATATATAATCATGTTCTATCATGTCCTATTAAAGAAATAACATGGACTTGTATATTTTTGTATTCCATATTTATATATCGATCTTTAAATGTCGAATGATTCTAGAGGCCACATGCCGCACCCATGACGTGCAGGGACCCAGCCGCGCTAACCGTATCGACTTATTTTCTGAACTTTCAAGTTAACCAACTCTCTGATTCTCGATCCTCGCCCCAGCTGTCAACTCGCGAATAATCGATTATATTCGTCCACCTGATTCGATATCCTTGACTCGTCTTCTTTTCCCTTTACGTTCTATATCGACAGTCTCGCCCGCCCGCTTCGGCAGTCCTGTCTGCCCCGCCTCCAGATCTCCTGTCCGACGACATCTTCCCCAACCATCACTCCAGCTTGATCGATTCAACAACCAAATAAACCATCAATTTATCAATTGACATGGCAGCCTACTCCTCTGTCGGCGAGACGCTCGCTCGCGAAAACCTCACAGACCACGCCACCGCCTCATCGACACAGAACCTCAACTCCTGGTCGGGCAAATACCGCGGGGTATCTCTCTCTCTCTTTTCTCACACCTGAAACAGAGAACAAATGCTAATAAGCATGACAAAATAGGCAACAGTCGAAGACCTCGACCCTCCCCCTGCCCTCTCCGTCTCCCCCAATGACTCCATCTCCTCCGCCCAACTCGCCGCGTACGAGCGCGACTACAGCCATCTCACCGTCATTTCCTCAAGCACACGCGCGCTGCTGGGGTACTTGAGCATCCCGCGCCTAAAAACCCTGCTTCGCGAAGGCAAAGTGCACGAGTCTGATCCCGTCAAAGCCGCCATGCAGCGGTTCAATCGCAAGCGGTCGAATGTCTATCGCGTGATTACCATGGATACCCCGCTAGAAGAGCTGGAGCTGTTTTTCAGCGGGCAGCCAACCACCCTACCTGGCGAGGGCCATGCAACCCCTGTTTCTGCGAGCACGGGGAAACAGGACTTTGCGATTGTCACGGATCCGTCGCGCAAGTTTGTGTTGGGTGTGGTGACTGAGGGCGATTTACAAGAATTTGTGAAGCGACGGCCATGATCTTCTTTTTCTATCATCAAAAAACAATAATAATAATTTTTTTTTAAAAAAAAATCATTTGCATTTCATTCCATTTTATTTGTACAGTACATCCCGGACACCTCCCGTACGTGTTGAAAGTTCATGTTCATGTAAAAGGAAAATTATTGAGCTTTCTTCTCCCTCCGCTTCGCCTGATCCTCCTTGTCCTCTTGCCACGCAACCACAATGTATGCGACCAGCACGACGTTGGCCGTGAGCGCTGCCAGGGCGCCTGCAAACGACGAGTTTCCTTCATTCATCAGAACTAACATCAGCAAATATCTCCAGCATAAACATCACACAGAGGGAAGGACGGGGGCAGCTCACCCTTGAACACCGTATTCACACTCAAAAAGTACATGCCAATCGGGGCGACAATCATGGCCAACGTGAACGCGAGGAGTTTTATTATCGTTTCTCTACGTAACCATAATCATGGTCAGACTATTTAATCCAGAAACAAAGTGAAAAAGAAAAAGAGCTAACCGTGGAACTGCAGGTGCCGTGTCAGCGGGTTTTTCGCTGTTGTCGTCGTTGTTGTTGTTGCTATCGCTGTCCACCGTGGTTGGCGGCGGGACGCGTATGTTGGGATGTGAGCGACGACCGGGAACAACCATTTTGCTGGTCTGTTCGATTGTCTGGTGTGGTGATAAGTTGTTGGTGTGGTGGTTGATTGAGTCGCAAGAAAGACCGACGGTGTTGGGCAATGGATCGATGATGAAATCGGCGGTGGAGCTCCGTGCCAAGAATGCGGAGTAGCTGACTTTATGACTTACTACTACCAACTACACAGTATAATAAATACAATACTACGTACTTCAATAATGTACTTATGATTATATCAAACATTAACAGCTAATACAGTTCACTGGAGTAAACTAATGGGGAATTGTACGCAAAGAAATCACAGTCAAGTAATACAAAACTAAGTTTACCAACAAAAGCCTAGAGACCGTCTCATCTGGACTCCATGTTGCCAGTCAGCTCGGCCACACGCGCCTTGATGCGTGCCACGCGCGATTCAATAGCTGCTTACTATTAGCACTTTTTTTTTTTTTTTGAAATAGAACTGAAAGGGAGGAAAAAAACTCACTCTCTTCTCCGCTGGTGTCGCCATCGTCTGCTTGGCTGGTCCGGCTCGGCGCCTCGTCAAAACTGGCCGAGGCATTCTCAATCACATTCTTGCGAATCTGAGCCCACCGCTCGTGATACGACGGACTAGTACTGGACGCAACATCTCCCGTACTAGGCGACTGCGCTGTGGGTGTGTTGACATCCTGAGCAGTGGTCGTGGTAGTAGTAGGACTAACAGCAGCCGGTGCAGGAGGCGAAACTTCCGGCGCTTGCGGCTCAACAGGTGTCACTGGGCTGTCTGGAA
Organism: Talaromyces islandicus; assembly: GCA_000985935.1. Lineage (NCBI taxonomy): Eukaryota > Fungi > Ascomycota > Eurotiomycetes > Eurotiales > Trichocomaceae > Talaromyces > Talaromyces islandicus. The sequence goes on along the minus strand of CVMT01000004.1, from coordinate 1,268,956 downwards.
CAAACGCGGGTTGGTCCACCAACGGCCCTTGATCAAATGACGAGAATTCATGCTCGGCTGCCGCCTTCTCGTTGGTGTCAATCTTGGACAATGCATCGTACTCCTCGTCACGCCGAGTACGAGGAGGGCCACTGTAAGCTGGAGATAGGGGCTCAGGCTCGACTTTGTCGGTTTTGGGTGGCTCTGCTGATGGCGTTGGCGCCGGCGCTTCTTCCTCAACAGGTGCCGGCGCAGGCTTTGTTTCCTCTGCAGCGGCTACGTTTGTGGCAGGCTCCGGCACCGGCTTCTTCTTCATAATTGACAATCGGTGCGAGACCGAAGGCTTGGTTGAAGGTGGAGGAAGCGCATCCTGGGATTTGACTTTATTTTCCAATGCCGCACGAGCTGCTGCGACTGCCGATGGATCGATACCGATCTGCTTCTTGGGGCCATCGTCAGCCCGCTGCTTGGTCGTGCTAAAGATCCCCTTCAGTGCTGCGTTGGGCTTCTTCTTCAACTTCTTCGGGTGAGATTCATCTGTCGAATCGATAGACTTCTTCGGCTCTGATGCTGGTTCTGGCGCCTTGGCCTCTGGCAATGGCACCGTTGCTGCATCCACGGCAACATCATTTGCAGGCTTGGGTGCATCCTTGGGCGGCGGCACAGGAAGTGGTGGTGCAGCAACCTTTTTCTCCTCTGTTGGCTTTGACGGAGCTTCAGATACAGGCGCCTTGTGTCGCTGGCCATTAGTGAGCGAGGTCAAAGACTCTGAGGGCGCGCCGGTGCCAGCCCGGGTGTCACTCAGATAGGCTGATCTCAACTTGTCCTTGTCATAATGGTGATCGTAGTGCTTGGCCCACTTCATCGCCTGCGAGGCCTCTGTCAACAGGCCTGTCGTCATCGCCGAGTTCGTTTTGGAGCTGTCAGTCAGGTCATTCCGACCTCGGCGTTCGTTGCCCTCGCGCTGCTGGTCTTCGTCCTGTTCGCGCTGCTTTCGTTGCAATGCAGCTGCCGCGGCCTGGATCCGAGCGTGCTGATCAGGTCCAATGCTAGTCTTGCTGGCCGCGGTGGCAGTACTGTTTGTCCTGTACGGTTCTCGTGAAGCCGGTCCCTTTCCAGACGATTTACGACGGGTCAGCCGGCGAGTCGAGAAGCCAAAGAACCGCTTCTTTTCCGCAATATACGCTCCATCCTCTGGCTCCGGCGCTGCGCCCTTTACCTGTTCCTCCAGCACAAGCCACTTGGCTCCCGAAATGGTCGTCTCGAGAAGCGCGCATCTGCCAAACACGGCCTTTCGGGAGATAGGCTCTTCGACAGAAAGACTGCTGATCCAGACCCACCAAAAGGAATCGTCCAAATCTAAAACAGTGATACTGGCCAATTCACCTGGGTCCAGGTTAGGCTCGTTGTCGAATGTGCGTTTGTGAGATTGCGAGCTCTGGCCACGGACAGTTGCAATAGGAGGAAGCACCTTATCCGGAGGCAGCAGAAGAGACGAAGAACCTGAGTAGCCGCCCTCGTCGGCGAAGCCCGAGGAAAGGAAGTCTGCCCATGATGGGGTGGTTGGCCGTGCGAGATCGTTGGTGCGAGACTGTGGCGCAGACCGTAATTCGTGTCCACCGTTTCGCTGGTTGTCCGCTTCGTCGTCGTGGTCCGAGTCCACCGAGGCAGAAAAGCCAATGTCTTCGAAGCGAGACCACGATGCATCACGGAGACTAGTTGATGTCTTGGAAGTCGAGGCCTCGGACTGGTTAGTGTTGGCGATTGCTTTCAGAACCCGTTGGCATTCGTCAGTCAAGGCTCGTGTCGGATCATCGTATGCGGTGAACTCTTGAAGATGCCGGTCGCTATCCCGATATTCAAAATTCTTGGCACGGCGCAACAGTGCAAACGGGGTAGGCGAGACGGTGTCAACAATCATGACCACCTTGGTTGTGGAAATCTGCAGCAGAGTGGGCATCTGAGGTGGGTATTCTGTGGCCTGCACAAGGGATTGGAGAGCGATAGGGAGAGTCGAGATGCCACTGATGCCTCGCACCGACTCCGGGGACATGGAGCGCAGATAGGCGAAAAAGAGATGGCTCGTTGCATCGGCAGCTCTGTAGTCACATTGCGGTCAATAACGTGTTCCTCTCATCTGTAGTGAGACTCACGTAGCCCAGTTCTTGTAGGAAGCTTCAAACCCATTGCCAGTGTCGGTGTGTTCGAACGCCCACCAGCCGGCATATCGCGACAGCTTCCTGCCACCCAGACCGTTCTTCTTGGCGTGGGCAGCAATGGCAGTCAGGAGATCGAAGAAATCGGCGATGATTTTCGTGCGAGCATCCGAGTCGACGCTGATGGGGATGAACGTGTTGAAGGCATCGCGGGCGAGGTCAGAGTCTTTTAAGGGTTGGGTTAGTCGGGCCAAAAAGGGAAGGAGTGACCACGCAGCGTACCTTGCTCGCCGACCTTGAACAGCTCGTACGCCTCCCAGGTGACCACGCCCCCTGGAAGTCTGCTCCAGCACCACTTCACAACACTGCAGAGCACCTATTTTTTGTAACCAATTGGTTAGTTGAGATATGCTTTCGGTTTCGATCGAGGTATCCCACCATCGGCTCCGTCAATCGCAGCTCCTGCGTGAGCGCATCGCCCGTGATCGGGGTGCCTTTTTGCGCCGCATTGAAGAAGTTTCGGATGAAGCTGCGCGCGGCGCTGGGGTCGGAACTGGGACGAAACGGCAGCAGGAGAAAGGGAATGTCGAGTCCTGATATCGCCAGTTAGTATTTATCTGCACCAGCACGAAATCAACTCAAGACGTACCCCGGAGTTTGAGCTCGTGGGTGCAGCCTCGCAACAACTCCTGGACCTCCTCAGGCCCGACTTCAGTCCGTTGATAAGCGTCGGTCCATTGCGGTTTGGCAGGCGCCTGCTCGACGGCAGGCTGCTTGGTGTTTTTCTTGCTGGTAGTGGAGTCTTTGCCCCGAAACACACGGGAGAAGAACGACATTGTCAACGTTTGCGACAAACTCGCACGCCAAAAATGTTGGACAGCGAGAATTAAGAGGACAATGCGGCCACCAGTTGGAGTAGGAGCATATCAGCGTAACAGCGGCAATAATGGGGGCTGGTTTGAGCACAGATTAACTGTTTCCGCCTTGAAATTCGACGGTCCGGTTCGAGTCTTGCAGTCAGAAAAAATAAGGAGCGACTTGTTAAGGAGAGAGATGGGAAAAGGTGGTGCTCGACCGGAGACGACTTGCTGAGAAGCGTTATCTCAGTATGATCCAATACCAGGTCCGGAGGGGCAGAAAAAGGGGAGAGCGAGGAGTGACCAAACGAAGGATATTGCCCAAACTTGGAAGGAAAAAAAATTCCCACAGAGGGGGAGGGGGGAAGAAGAAGACAGAAGGGAAGACAGAGATCACAGAATTGAAGGAGAAAATAGACCAGAGAGACCGCCAACACTCACGATTTTCTGTTCCCAAACTTTTTTGGCGGCGTCGGGCTTCAGGGGCTCTGGCGCGCGCTGGACTAAGGCCCAAGTGAGGGTGAACTAACGGCTTGTCTCTTCCGCACTGGACTAGAGCGCCAGCGGTTAGCGGGCGACGATTGAACCACCGTTTAATTAGGGGGTGAAATCCGCTACAGCAGATCGCAGCGTCTAGACTGTGCGGTGACACGACAGTTGACAAGGTCAACCGGCGATTGCGAGAGCCTGTCACGGCTGACTATATAACTATTGTGTGCAGTGGTTGCTATAATGCGTAGCACTAATACAGGGGAATAATGCAGTGTTGATTTGACAGGTCCACGAAATTAGAGAGTGGATCCAGACGGCTCTTTGTGACGAGTCTGAGAATCAGCAGCAAGGAGGAGCGTGGAATTTAAGGTTTTGCAGAATATTACCACAAAATAGTTGACTGCTTTCCAATCACAAGTTCAGTAAGCACATAAGGCAGCATAACAACTACAACGGCGTACAAGTAATTATTCAGTTGGTATAGACATACAAGGACAGAGTGCCTGAGACTCGTGATTGGCGCAGGTCCCCATCTAATGGGAATGCACGGGGCACAACGCCAAGCCTGTGCGGCCGCGCTAGTGCCGAAATGGCAGCTACCCACTGTAAGCGTCATTTCTATTGGTCCATCGTGAAATTGGCGGGTCGACTAATTTTGCCAGCTGTTACAGGTTAACAATAAATTAGGGATGATGATTTGTACAAGTTATAAATTATAAATATGTATGGAATTATATATAATGTTCAATGTTCTAGTTTTGGGTGTGTTTAATATCCAATGTTAAGGTTGTGCCAGATCTGCAGGATCTCGAGGAATATTATACATTAGCGGGAACACTTGCTCCGAGCTCTAGTGACTTATTGGATATGTATCACTTCAAGCCAACTGGTGCAGTGGTGCTTCAGAATAAAAGCCAGGCGCGATCTACCTCAGAGTGCTTTATTACGTACATCAATAAATATGTGTGAGCTATTTTAATCAAGTTATGAAATCGTTTATGCGTTTCGGATTTTTTCTAGAACGAATCATGGCACCAATGCCGTGTTTCAAGAGTGCATAGGATTGCCTAATAATTTATCTTCTGGACATCTGGAACTGTGAGATTGGCCAATGCAAGTAGTATAAGTAGGGAATTTTATCAATTGAAGTTTTCTGTCAACATTGCACCAAACTCACTTCATTTTTTTCAGAAATCTTGTTCGATTGTGTACATTAAAAAGATAGACACATGTGCAGCATGTATATCCATAAAGATATATTTTCAGCACAATTGTTGATACAGGACTCCGCTGCTTACCAATTGATTGTGGCTATGCCAGCCCAGTTACATTAATAGAACCGCTACAATAGAACTAATGCTGTAGCTCGTGATAGAATGATGAGCATATACAAAGAAATAATAGTATGTTTAGTCGAGAGATGTGCCTGAACAAACAGTACGTACATAAGAGATAAAAATAGAAGCAACTGTGCCGCATATGGAGCTTAGCCGCAGCCGCCTTGCCTGTTTGGGTTGCTACATTTAAGGCTCAAGTGCGCGTTCCGTATCAGGCGCCAATCAGCGACCTCAGGCCGACAAAGACATCGAGGCTGGCGGGACAGTGTGCTTTAGTTCTGTAGTATCAAGAGCAGCGTAAAAGCAAAAGGAAACAAATAATACACAGCGCAAATAATAAATAAAAGCAAACCCATACAAGTAAGTAGACATAATACGGTGGCAGTGAGTAAAGATAATACAGAGTGTATGGTAGAAATGCTCCCATTGGCTGGGTGCCCCACCGCCCGGCTGAATAATCCCAAAGCGGGCTGGCGGCTCTGGCAGGCTTTCCCCCCTTCCTTCCACCGTCCTCCACCTCAACAACCGTTTCTTTTCTTTCTATCTTTAGAATCATCTTCGTTCTGACGCTGTCGCATTAACCTAACCTGCGCCTGTGCAGCCCTCCCCCTCCACCCGACCCCAGTCACGTTCCTCCGCCTCAAAGCTCCCTCGCCTGGAAGCTTGGTCGCTCCTGCGGCCACTTATCGCGTCGCTTTGCAGCCCCAAGTGCGATCCCTGACGAATTACGCTTGCCTCTCATCCGCACTGCCAAGTTGGCTCGCATTCCGAGTGTTGATAACCATCACCGTGCGCTCTTGAACCTTACTCTATTTCGTCCCACGTTCACGAGAATAACATACATACATACGTATATATAATATATATATATATATATATGTATATGTATATGTATATTTACTTATTCATACACTGACAGTACGTTCTCTTGGCGCTTCTTTTGGGTCTTGCCTGTGTGTCTCGCTTTGTGCCGCTCGACCACGTTCTGTGGCCTTTGTTTCGTCGCGTCTTGAATCCACTTGCTCACCAGTACAAAAAGTCTGAACTTTTCGTTTGATTTTTCCAGCGCGTCCCGCATCCAAGACTACTGAAAACGTCCGACACCAGAACCAGCCGGTCTGTGTAGTACGTGCCTATACGCCGTCGCGCGTCTTGGATTCCTACCTCAATACGATCAATCGCCCTTGCGCCTGTTTTGCCTCGTCGCCACAATGGGTCGACGGAAGATCGAGATCAAGCCTATCAGGGATGACCGCAATCGCTCAGTGTAAGTAAAGTGCTACAGCGTCGCGTCGCCGATACCCGTCGGTTCCCAAACTGACTTGCTTCTGTAGTACATTCTTGAAGCGCAAAAGCGGCCTGTTTAAGAAAGCCCATGAACTCTCGGTGCTCTGTTCGGTCGATGTCGCCGTTATTATTTTTGGTCATAACAAGAAACTCTACGAATTCTCGTCAGGCGACATTCGCGAGACCATCACCAAATACCATCACGTACGTTCCTCAGTGTTTTTCTCTCGCTCGCAACGCTAGGCCGCTAATCAGAATATAATTGATAGTACGGTGCTCCTCACGAACACAAAGGTCCCCATGACTTTACTGGGAAAGGGGGCGATGACGACGAAGACGAGGACGATGAAATTGCTGCCGAAGAGCTAGGCCCGCCTAGTCAATCTATGATCCCACCACAGCTCCAGAATCAACCCGGCTACCAACACATGAGCCACGCTCCATCTGCCTCGCCGCCTATTCCTAACGGCGTTGCTTTTGGTCCTCGACATGGCACCCCGCAACCACAAGGCGCGTCTCGTCCCTCTTCGCGTAATCATATACGCCAAGTAAGCTCGTATGGGACACATCCTGCGCATGCCACTCCTCCACCTCCGGCTCACAATGGATACACCTACATGTCAAATCCCTCGGTCTATAACTCTAACGCGAATCCTCCGAATTTGCATAACCAGCCGCCAAGGCAAAGCCAATACCAGCAATTTGCACACCCTGCTCACCCTCACCAGCAAGCTCCTCAGCACCATGGCTTGCCTTCTCACCAAAACCAGACAATGCATCATCAGTACATGCAAGACCAACAAGGGCGGCAATCGCTACCTCCAGATTCCCAGTCCTACCAACACCGTCCTTCGTTAGCGCTACCTGACCCTCAGCAGGTGGCTGATGGGAAGGGCGATGGAAGCCAATCCCCCAAAACGAAAGCTCGTAGTATTTTCACGCCGATCGATGACAAGACCTCTGTTTTCTCCAGTCATTTCTTCGGTGGGTCGGCATTACGCGAATCTCCCCAGCGAGATACGGCGGGCAAGCAAACCCAAGCGCCCTCAGTGACCGCCAGTCAGACACTACCGTTGCCTACTGCAAGCGCGCCGCCACCGCTGTCTCGAGCAGCTACCGAACCTAAGCGATCGCAATCTGCCTCATCATTAACTGACTCCCAGCAGCCCTCCCGTCCAAAACCGCGGCTCAAGGTCCAAATCCCGAGCGAACAATCTGACGGCAGTGCAACAGCAGACTCATCCCCTCGCGACTCGTCGGGACAAGGAGAATCGACCCCTGCGAAGAAGAATTCCGACGCAGGCCCCTCCGGAGTTGTGCAGTTGCCACCGCCGCCGCCTTCTCCTGGGGCTGGGCCTCTTTTGAGCGCTGGTGCGCAAGGACCTCCAAACCCATTTGCACGACCTACTCAGCCAGCATCTAATTCACAGAGTGGCGCTGGTTTCACTAATAACCAGAATATGGAGACACCAATTTCGGCCCTTCCTAGTCGTTTTGTCTCGGACGCGCTTTTACCATCTCCATCGAGCTTCTTCCCCGAATGGGGCTTCTCACGTAATGGACCAGACACGAATATGTTGCCTAGTCCACTGACATTCCCGACACCGGCTGCTCAAAGCGGGCCAGGGTTTGCAAGAGACGAAGACTCGGACAAAAAACGCAAGAATTCTGATGGCGAAGCCTCAGCTGATGGAGGAAAGAAAGTCAAAACGTGATTCTTCTTTTGTTTTTGAAGATTCTTCTTTATTTTTACATGCGCCTTTGTCATCTGATAATGATTGCAAGAAGTGATCATCCATGAAGTTGAAATAGCGCCATATGTCCTTGATTCCCACTCAACGGCCAAACCATGACATGGCACCCATGGTTTCAATTCGTGAGAACTCCATATACCCTTCTGTTGAACTCTTCTATGGTGGAAATGAATTTAGTATTTTGAAATGTTGTGTTTAAAAGAGTTGGAGCAATCCACAGCAGGTCTGGATTCATTGGAGTTTACTTTGTTTATACCCTCTTCTTCTTTTCTTTTTTCCTTTCTCTTTTTTGAGTTCTTCTGATCCAGATTGGTTCGAATTGGTTTGGTATATGCATGATGAGATGGGATAGGATTTCATATGTCTACTATTCATTGTTTCTCCATTTCTTATGTTCATTTCACACTAAATTGGATTGATTCTCTTCTCTTCTCTCTTCCTTTTCTTCCCTTTTTTCTCATCTTTTTTTTTTGGGACAGGCATTGATTTTCGGCTATTTTATATTTGCTAAATTGAATGTGGATCATTGATAGCTAACTCGGTGTCGGTGTCTAACATTGAATTATAATATATAGTCGATTGATATTCGTACACGGGCCTAATTTACCTGCGTAACAGCGGTGTGCGGCGCTCGAGGACTCAGCGCGTGTTTAGCCTTGGGGTCGACAGAATATCCGGTCTTAGCCTCATTGTTGGTTCTATAGGAAGAACCTTATTGTGTCTGCCAAAACTTTCTTTTTGAGGACTGATAATCTTCTTGGCGGTCCTTTTGCTGGCCCAATGGCTGCGACTGAGCAGGAGAACCTAGATCCTTTACTAAATCCTTTGTAATACTAGTTAAGAGCTTAAGAACTTTCTAGGGTGATGAATATATTTTTTTTTAGAAAATTGTAGACTGAGTCTCGCTATGTCAATCTTTGATTGTATATCTTATAAATTTTATTGAAAGATTCTAGAAATTGAGAATATCCAAAGTAAGAGAGTTTAGATATCTTATTATAAAGATACTTTTGAGTTCAAGGTTGTTTGATAGGCGAAGGGCTTGATAGAAATTTTGACTTTATAGTGAATATAAGTCAACAGTTATTCAATGATAATTACTGTATTCTTTAGCAAGTAATTCGTATATATATATATATATATATACATATATTTACTATTTTTACTTGGATCTCTTTTGTCTGTGCTGTTTGCGTGCTTAAAATAATATAATAACTTATATTCCCCACCCTTGCTATCTACTTTTTCTTATGGGAAAAGAAACATTGACCCCTTGATCACCTCTGTATGGCCGTATTTCGAGGCCAGCTCCAGGGCAGTGAAGCACCATCAGGATTGCCAAAGTATCGAATCCAGCTGCCACCAGCAGTTTGGCGAGGCAGAGCTGTTGCCCTAAACCCAAAATTTCGTGGCGGCATGATGTTGTTTTTCTATTAGAAATTTGACGGTATCTTGGGATATGACTTGAGGCATACCGTGTCCGTTGAATAGGTTGTCCTTTTACACCTCTGGACAAGAGATGGGTTATTTCCTTTCCATTTTCCTGGGACCCTTAAACTAGCTGCCGGTCATAACGGAAGAGTTGATGCTTATATTAGACCTTTTGAATCTTAGGATCAAACTTTTTTGCCAAATCTGGAGCTCATGGGCACTGTTGGCTTGTTTGGAGGTGTTTGGAAACTATAGGTTGATTTTATCCCAAAGTATTGCTTTTGCTTGACTACGGACAGCTCTGTAACTCTTAATAAACGAATACGGATACGAGATGCAGAGAGACAAAGTTGTTTGACCATGATTGCACTGCCGCCTTGTTTATCACCGGATCTTACAGATAAGTGCTGTATTCAAAGTACCATGTTACTAATACACTGACAGGTTTGATACACTGAGATAGCACAAGATGAATATAAATGTGGCTCAATGTCCGGGTTATCACTGGTAATTCATCAACCCATCAAATAGGAAGAAGAAGAAAAAAAAGCAGACTGCTATTAACAACGCTGCATACCCATGTGTTTGCTTTTCTTCCCTTGACTTGCTGTTCCGGTTTGATTATTTTATTCACTTCTCTGCCATGTCTTTCAAATATGTATTATTCTATTAGAGTATTTACATTAATTCTTTAACACAAAACATTATTTCTTCTTTTTTTTTTTAGACCAAAAAAATTAAGCCTCTTCGGCCTTTTCATTACCGCGTTTCGCTGCCTTTTCAGCAGCAATTCTCTCATTGCGCGCCCTCTCCTGCTCGTCCAACCCGGTCTTGGCGATGGCATGCGACTTGTTTAGCTCGATCTGTTTGATGAAGAAACTGAGGACAAAACCAAGACCGCCCATGCACGTGTAAAAGATCCACATGCGGCTCATTGCAAGCGTAAAGGCGGCTTTGACGGCGTCCTGCTGGTTTGTAGGCAGCGACTGGATCAGGGACTTGTCGCCGCCGGAGAATGAGTTGGCAAGTTGGTCGAGGGTTTGTGCGTCGACGATGCCGGCGAGTTTGGGCAGCTGCTGCTTAAACACGTTTTGATAGATGACACCACCGAGCACAATGGCTGTGGCAGCAGAGAGCTGGCGCACAAACCCAAAGGCGGCCGTTGCAGTGGCCATGTCGGACGGGTGGATGTTGGCCTGGATGGCCACCAGCGGAGACTGGAAGTTGGGCCCGGTACCGGCTCCAGCAAGGATCTGGTAGATGATGATACGCGGCCAGCTGGCATAGGGCTTCAGGTCGATAAAGAGACCGAAACCAAGCGTCATCAGGCCCATACCGCCGCAAATCATGTGCTTGTACTTGCCTGTCTTTTTAATGATGATACCAATAAAAGCCGAGACAACCGACAAGGATAGAACCTGGGGGAGCGTGTAGACACCGGATAGGATGGGCGTCGCCAGCAGAACGGACTGGAAGTAGAGCGGGATGTAGTACGCGCCTGCCATGAAAACCGAGGCGTGGCAAAAACACACCAGAAACGTGATGATGTTGTGTCGGTTGTTGAACAGTCGCATGGGGATGATAGGGAACTTGGCAATTTTCCATTCGATGAGACCAAACAGGACAAATGCGAGGACACCAAAGACAATCAGACAGATAACAGTGGCCGAATTCCAAGGGAAGTTGAGACCGCCGAATTCAAGTCCAAAGAGGAACATCAATGTCGCTCCGATGACGGTCAAGGCTCCAAGCCAATCAATGGCAGCCAAGCCGTCGAGCAGACGAGTCTTGGGAGTGTGCACCTCGAGGAAGAGAGTCAAGATGACAAATGAGACGCCTCCAACAGGTACTATGGCAAGTTAGATCACTAGCAAAATCAAAGATACATGAAAAAGGCAGTAGTAAGGCATTGGACGTACAGTTGAGATAGAAGCACCACCGCCAGGTGACCTTGGTCGTCAAGGCACCGCCGATAATTGGTCCCAGAGCACCCGCGATAGCCCAGGTCATGCCGAAAAGTCCATAATACATTGGCCGATCCCTTAAGAAAAAGTTAGTGCGTTGTGACAGACTTGAGATCCAAATGCTTACCTGACACTAAACAAGTCGGACACGGTAATGTTGGCCAACACAATCAAACCACCACCGGCGGCACCCTGGATGGCTCGACCAGCCAAGTTCATGGCGAGACTGTTGGAAAGCGCGCAGATCAAGCTGCCGACCAAGAAGAGGGCATTCGAGATCAGAATGATTGGCTTCCGGCCGAAGATATCGCTCAGCTTCCCCCAGAAAGGCACGCAGGACGAATTTGCCAAGAGATAGGACGAGGCCATCCAGGAGTAGCCGCTTTGACTGGCGTGGAAGTGGGCGGCCATGACAGGAAGGGCGGTCGAGACAATAGTCTATATATCAGTTAGAATAAACAATCGAGCGACATGTGAACGGCCGGCACCTACCATGTCGAGAGCGGCCAAGAAAACCGACAACTATAACATTGAAATACAGGTTAGTTGGCTCTTAGTCAATCAATTTGCGGATCCCAATCCATACACATAATGCGCCCATGACGAGGATGATTTTACTCTTGCCCAGCTGTTCAGCCTGCGAGGGTGTCTTGGCGAGGGCGTTGGCATCGTCGCCGGATTTTTCAGCGGTGGTGTTCAAAGTATCAACAGCATTGTCGTGGGGTTCTGCATCCAGCGTTGTGTCGGATGCCTGAGCCGGGTGCTGGGCGTGGTCTGGCTCGGCCTGAACCTCCTTCTCCATGACTATTTATTAATTGAATGCGGTTTCGCCGTATATATCAATCGAACAAAAGACCAGTCATCCAGCAGCTCCTATATCTAAGCGATGCGCCCGAGCAAAAGAGAGACGAGCTGACGAGGACAGACGGCGGGAATATATAATTAATTATACGGGTTGCGTGGAGAAGGCGTCAAATAAAACCTAGTTAAATGGGGGTCGTTCGGTTTCAACGGCAGGCCGGAAGTGGAACCATCTAGACGACCTTCCAACGAATAATCGCTCGATCCAGCGCATGAAACACAGCGAAAGCCCCGCCAATAATCAGGTCAACGCTGAACTGGTGAAGACCTTTTTTTTTTTTTTTTTT
>CVMT01000004.1:1145563-1256526 GCA_000985935.1 Talaromyces islandicus | reverse complement strand
TTTTTTTTTTTTTTTTTTTGTTTTTGGCTTGGGTGAGACGGCGCGCGCCGAAGGAACTGGGTCGTTGTGATGGGCGCTGACTGGTCGGAGTTAGGCATGCGCGTCGGAGTTTAGTGGGTGATCACCAATAGGGCGGAGAAAAGTTCAAAAAAAAAAATACCAATGTTCAATCACACATTGATGCTATAGAGTGGATCAGATCACACCAGACCGTCTTTGTGGATGAAATGAGAAGATGGAGGAAGGCATTATTGGCGGACAGGCAGCGCTTATGCGATTAACCCCGTAGAAGAACCTGCCCGATCGGGCAAGCCCGGCATGTCGGCGGCAAAATCCCCGGTCCTGCACGTGCCGGAGATAAAAAAACATGCTGTGTTCCCACAGCCAGTGATTATCAATCAACTAACTACGTATTTTTGTCACACCCGTAGTGAAAAAACAACCCAACCCATCTGTAACCACACACCCGTACCAGCCTTGTCCAGGCATCTAGCGCTAACTGCATTAAATACGTCTCACTACGTACAGTACTAATATTATTTATACTTTGGAAGTATGATTGACTGCTAAGTCCGACCACTCGCAGCTCGGACATAAGGCGGTGGCGCTTCTAGAACTTATTTCTATATATCACATTTTGCTTCTGACTCCTCTCGCGAGATTATGATCAATCGGCTGTGGATACAAGGTGACTCATTCTCCAACACAGCATTGACCGACGCTTCAATGTTGCATTCGAATGTGCATTGTTCGAATATGCGTTGTTGTTGTTGCTGCTTTTCCAGACCGCCTTATCTGGGAAGTTCCTTGTCCTATTCAGTCTATGTACGAATACCGCTTACTGGCACCGGAAACATTATAAAATATATAAAATAATGTCACATAGGATAAAACACTGGTGCAATGCGCCAAAGGAAAACTGAAATGAACAACACAATATATGGTATCTCATTAGCAAACATTCCCGCGCCAACCATGCATTCTGATGTCTACTCTTGTAATTGCAAAATCTCTGCAGACCGCGTTAGTTCTGGCTGGCAATACTGCGGGGAGTGGGAAAGAGAGAAAAAAAAAAAAAAACATACCGGTCAAAAACTCCTCAAAGCTGACAGTAATGTACCCGTCTCGATCATCATCATACCGCTTAAACACATCTGTGATCCGTTTCAAGCTGATACACGCCTGCACAAACAGATCAAAGCTCATGCCTCCATTGCCCGAATACGAAGTCGGCCCGCGTCGCCGACCTTTGCTCTCATACGTTGAGAACATCACGCGAATAAATGTGCGGCTGAGCCGATATCCAAACGCAGTGAGCGCCTTCTCAAACTCCTCCAAACTGATCCGTCCACTTCGGTCTTCGTCAAACCGGTCAAAGAGCTCTCTCCATGCTGCCAGGAATTTCCATAGAGAGCAAAACTCTTCAAACGCAATAACCCCATCTCCGTTCCGATCAAACATCCGCACCATGGTCTTCACCGTGTTTGGGTCAAAGGCGGTATAATCCCCATTTACTAGCGCAGACCCGAGTTCTGTCTCGGACAGAGCCCCAGACCGGGATACATTAGCTGCGCGGAAAAGTCCGATAAGCTGTTGAGGGTCATCTGCTGCAGGGCCCGATGCGGGGTAAAGACTCCCAGGCGCAGGCGATCCCGAAGGCACAGGGTGCTGGGGCGGACGTCCCATTGTGTTTCCATTCGGACGGGGGCCATGCCCGTAATTTTGAGGTGGAGGTGAGTGAAAACGTGATGATGGATGGTCCTGGCCACGAGGTGGAGGGATACTGGAACTATGAGGGCGTCCCTGGTATCCATGTGGCGGATGGGGCGATACACCAGAAGGGGCGGCTTTGCGAGGCGGAGGACCAGCGCCAGGACCTGGGCTAGGGCCTTTCGGGGGAGGGGCTGGTCTTTGTTGGCTTTGCTGGCTAGACAATAACTGTGCGGCCTATGGTTATTTTGCGTATCGAGTCAGCGGCGCCTTGACAGGAATTCGTTTTTCGGTCATACCTTCTCAGGCTCTATATGGCTGATACGCAGACGCAAAATTAGCTGCCAGACCAAATCCCCTTGGCAAAAAGGGATACTCACGCTGGGAGCGCATCAGGATTGAACTTTTGGTTGTAGGCCATTACGACAGCAAAGCCCGGCGCAGATTGTATGTGTGTATATGTGTGTATGTTTAATGTCCTGGAAATGCGAGCGGCCCCTCAATCGAGCGACCGACGAAACTCCAAGCCTTCAAAAGCCGGCTCAATGCTGGATATCGTACGACGGCTTCTGAGTCAAAGCATATATCAGCCGGGCGTGAAGCTGTGAACCTTGCAGCCTGACGAAGAGGGGGCGTTTTCTTCCCTTGCCACCCAACCAATGGTCAAACGGCGGGATTCGAGATGAAAAGAGCGGCAACACAGATGAAAGTAGACAGCAAAGACGCACCGAGAAAGTAGTCAAGAAATAGAGGAAGAAGAATAATGGCTATGGGCGACAAAAGGAGGGTCGAAGGGAGTCGGAGTCGCAACGTCAACCTTTCTTCGTTCTTGGGCCGCCCCACTGCAGACCCGCGGGGCTGACTCGTGCCAATGACAGCTTAAAATAGACTTGCAGCTGCGCGTCCGCCCCATGATTGGCTCGTGGCTTGCGGCTGCACTGCGCCGGACCCACCGAGTTCGCGCGTTGCCGAGTTGGGAATGGCGGGTTGCTGCTGTGCATGTCTTTCAGCTGTTGGATTCTGTGAATCTGTCTGGTGAGCGAAAGGCTCAGCACATCTCTTTTTCCAGGCGCCAGGTTGATTATGGCCCGAAGAAGACATCTATCTCGCGTAAGCAAATGGGTTCAATTGTATATTTATAAAACTAAAGGAGATGGTGGTTTGATGTTTCAATCTCGAAACTACTAAAACGTCAAGTTGTATCGAAGAGTTTCAATAACAGAATTGTTTCTCCAAGATGACCATGGTATCTTGTCATTCTAGATGCGGCTGGCTGGATAATACACTAATTGCTAATCTAAAGGAAACTTACACCGGCTAATTCAGGTGACACTTCTTTTAGAATATCAACAACTTCGCTCCAAGTTCTCTCTTGTAGTTGGCTGCCTTTTGTATCGAGAAGGGTACCGGATTCACTTAAAAAAAAGGTCAGCGGTACTAGCTTTATGTATGACTGGGCTGATTACCTCATATAGCCCTCGCCCTGCCAGGTTTTACCATGGGACTCAGCTCCCTGCACTGTGGCGCTAACAAGGACTCTACTCCCAGCTTCTGCAGATCGAGCAAATATTCTGCTAAACAAGCTGGCCGCCCAGCGCTCGTACCAACGATTATACTGCCGCCCCAAAGATGAAACACAGAACCCCGGCTTGACTGTATTGACAATAAGCTGCAAAGTGCCGTCTGGATTTCGAGTTTTGCCGGCAATGTTTCGCGCCACGTACTCGATGAGAAGCTTGGATATAGGGTATCGTTTTCTGGGCCGTGGTCCTGTGTGTTGCGTCAAGTATTTCAGAAGTCCGCCTGACAACGGGAAATCCTTTTCAACGACACGAGTAGCCGATCCACTCGAGACGATAGTCAGGTGCGCTTGGTAACGCGGTGAAGAAGTCTCTCGGAGTTTTGGCAGCAATAAGAGACCAAGCAAGGCGGTTGATAACGTGTTCACTTGAAGGGTATCTTCCCAGCCATCATAGGACATCACATAATCCCGATGCATGACGCCCGCATTCAGAAGCGCGATATGAAGAGCGGGGAGCTCGCGGTTGACCCGCGATGCAAATTCTTGGACGCTCCGGAAAGAACTCATATCCAGGGGCCAGAGCTGTACAACCCCAGTCCTACCGGTGCGTCGCTCCAGTATTTGCTTTGCTTGCCGGCCTCGTTCGGGGTTCCTGCATCCAATAACCAAGACAGACACGCCCTGTCGGAGAATCTTCAACGAAGCCTCAAATCCAAGGCCGGCGGTGCCTCCAGTCACCAGGACTGTTTTGCCCTCGAACGAAACACCCGCCGGGTCTGGAGGTGGGTGATGTTTGTCATGCCATAGTCTCAGCAGACCGGCCATTTTGTGCTGGATTATTTTAACCCAGTTGGATATGAGGTGGTGGTGGTGGTGGCAAGCAGCTCACAATCTCTTGACACGATGACGAGAGATGCGGTTTTCCGATGTAGTATTACACGGCTCTGGCGAGACTCCAAAATGGTATTAATTTCCGCATGAAATAGAGAGCTTTTAGCTACCCATTCTGATGTCTTGTTGATATGTGTAGACTCTAGAGTGTAGGTCGTCTCCCAGCCACCAATAAGCGATCGGCGCGCCCCGGAGCAAACAGCCGACAAGAATCGTGGTTTATGGTGGCTGCGACATAATACTGTTCTGCATGATAAAAAGAGGCTAAAGCGGAGTAAATGAGTCGCCTAGACCACAAGCAAACTGTTAGTATGTCACAAACAAGAGGTGAGACTTTTCGTCACGGAGCAACAGAATGGCGAGCTGGATGCAAAGGGTGCAAACAGCGATCCGCCGGCCAACCATCTCGCTGCTTCGGCGTCACACTTTTGGCCGTGATACATGCATAATCCGTGAACGAAGAGCGGCTAGTGACTTTCGTTGATATATTATTTTTTTTTTAGACAAAGGAAGCATTTGCAGGAGCGTCGCATTTCCGTAATCTGCCTGCAACCTTGCGTTTTTGCATACACCGTGGGACAAAAACATTGCAAACCGCCGGTCGGTGTGTTGATTCTGGTGAGATCTGGCATATATTTAATCAAATGCAAATCCTGAATTCGTAACATTTTCTGACGCCAAAAATTTACAGGCTTATTAGACCGGGGATATTAAACTGCCTTGATTTTGCATATTCTTTCTAGAATTCTGTTTCATGCCCAACTTAAAAGTACCCGCCTAAAAGTAGATTTACGGCGACTAGACTTTTACTATTGTCAAGATGAGCAGCGAGCCTGTCCAGGACGGGCGAACGTGGAAGCAGTATTTCCCCAAAGGTGACCTCTGGGTGTTTGGATATGGGTGAGTGTTAAAGACCGGAACTCCCACTTGACGTGCAAGCTAATCCTCACTGTAGGAGCTTGATATGGAAACCACCACCTCATTTTGGTACATTGACAGCTTCTTGACATGTTTATCAATTCAGACGTTGTTAACGGATTGTTAGATAAGCGTGTGCCTGGGTATATCAACGGTTACGTTCGGCGATTCTGGCAGGTACGTCTCATCAACAACAAAGTTGGTACAAACTTGAGCCATAAACCCTGACCAGCTATCCTGCAGGCCAGCACCGATCACCGTGGAACCCCGGAACAGCCGGGACGAGTAGTCACGGTGATTGAAAGATCCTTCTGGGACACTCTAGACGACCCTGTAAGATATCCAAACCCAAAGACACGCCAGCTTCCTAAATATTGATAAAAAAAAAAACACAAACAGCAAAAAGATCTCGAATCTTCAGCAACCTCAACCCTCTGGGGCGCCGCCTACCACATCCCCGCGTCTCACGCGGAGGAAGTCCACGACTATCTCGACGTGCGAGAAATCGACGGTTACTCGGTGCACTACACCCCCTTCTACCCTGTCTCGCCCGATGGGACAACCATCCACCCAACCAAGGGCCAGAGCCTGGTCTCGGAATCTCACCCATCCGGTCGCTCCCCGGATGATGTGGCCACGCCGATCACATGCATGGTTTATATCGGGCAGCCGACTAACCCACAATTCCTGAGGGACCCGGCTGAGCGAGACCCTGCTGCTGTGGCTGAGGTTATTAGTGTTGGCCAGGGCCAGAGTGGGAGGAATCCAGAGTACTTGTATCTATTGGAGAAGGCTCTGGAGACGCTGGGTCTTGGATGTGCCGATGGCCATGTTACGGAATTGGTGCGTCGAGTTAAAGCTATCGAGCAGCAACATGACCGCAAGAAGGAGGCTGATATCGAGGAATCGAATGCCGAGCGGGCGGTCCGTGAGAGTGTTGCTAATGGCGAGGCTTGATCACAAGCGACGATGGCATAATTTAATCAGTCTGTTTGCTATACTGTTACCACGAAGGAATGCATGTCATGTCCCATTCTATGGATCGCGAATTTGAACTCTTTTGAGCATTTCGGATACTATTATGGATTCATCGCGCCCAGGAAGCGCTGTCAATAGCTAGGGAATTACACCTGCACTGACAAAATCTCAAACACTAGGTTAAAGAAACACTGATCGACAAAGCCGCGATTGTCCAGGCATTATTGAGTAATCACAAGAACTAATAGTGCGAACATGAGCAAAAAGCAACTACATTATGGCACAGTCAACACCAAAGCAAAACACCCAGAGCACGAGCACGAGCGTCTAGTATGCGTCACTTCATGATACATCATTTCCATAACAGCGTAAAATACCATCCGTCATGAATTCAAATTCGTTCAGGAGTTCCATGCTGAACCAGCTAGAAAAACAAAGGAGATTAAGGGTACGAGTGGTGGGATGGTTGCAAGACAGATTAAACCGGTCCTTGGCCACCTTGGTTGTAGGAGTATTGATTGTTGCCGCCCCAGCCTGTAGAAATCGCCGTTAGAAGACGCAGTACACAAGAGAGGAGGGGATTATACGTCAATTCTCACCTCCTTGACCGCCGTATCCGCCACCGCCTGAAAACTTTGTTAGTCATTTCATGATAAGGCGTATGGTTGCTTGAAGGATTACCATAACCACCACGGCCACCAGCACCATCATAGCGATTGTACCCACCGCGGCCATGGAAGCCGCCGTCATTGCGGGATCCAGCGCTGTTCGACGCCTTGTCAACTCGAATTACACGTCCGTCAAACCTGACATGATTAGTGGTCTGTTCAACACGTCTAATGGGCAAATGCTCCATGTTCAGAAGACCTACTCCTGGTTGTTCATGGCTGCGATTGCATTATCGGCTTCTTCCTCACTGGCGAACCGCACAAAGCCGAATCCACGACTGCGGTTGGTGTCTCGATCCTTGATAACGATCTACGCCAGTGGCCATTAGTGCTTAGTAATTGGCAAAAGGCTGTATATCCAAGGCCAGGAAGGAACTTACAGCTTCTTCAATGGTTCCATGCTTTTCAAATCCTTGGCGCAAAGTTTCATCTGTAGTGTGCCATGCCAGGCCGCTATACAAGTTAGGGTCGCCCTCGAAAATGGAGAGAGCCACAGCCTACCCAACGAAGAGTTTTGCCATTTCGAATTGTAGCGCTGAGAGAACGAGGAGAAGCTTCGATCGGCTGCAAAATATTAATTTGATGAGCCGTGTTCAATACATAGACATAAGAGACGAAAATAACGACAAGACGCGCAATGCGCATCGAGATAATGTGCCCGATCTTGATTTTCTCTGAAGAGACCATCAACGAGCGAGTGTGGAAGAGCAAATTTACCCAAGCACTCCCTTGTCTCACTGCAGGATCTGGCACTCGACGAAAAGTATCTTTGTGCCTGCGGTCCAGAGATGGTGGAAGCGACGGCAGCGATGAAAAATATTATGACTTACTTGGAAGCAGAGAGGTCGAAGAAAATCTAAAGCAATAATGAGGCCAGAGAGCAAAAAGAGCCGGGCCGGGGAGGGGTTGCGGGAAAAGATAGAAAGATGGTTGAGTGGCGCATTGGACGATGGCCCTTAGTCAAATAATCAACCTGCTCAATTGACACGCAGCTAATTGACCACAATGGGGAAGACTACTAACTAGCAGCGCCCCATGATCACTGGGGTGAAGTCCGATACGCTAGCCTAGGTTTGTGTCGCACATCTGGCTCATCGATCCATACAGCCATGGACGAAACCGTTTTTCGGGGTGTCCAGATGTTGGAGCGACAGACGAGTTCTGGTGGAGTCACCTTCACTAGTCTCGAGGATGCATGCATCGGCACAACACTGTATGTACGGTCGACATCTAGAACTTGACGGCCCTTAAAAGCAAAAAACCATCTCCAAGCAGCCGCGATTTAGTCCACTCTGCAGCCCCGGCGGCATCACTTGGAAACCCTGCCCTGTGTCACTTGCGATGCTTGTGAGCGGTCCATGAATAAGCTTAAGACCACTGTCTGAGATACTAGGGACAGTGCGTGGGCTTTCCGTCTGGACTCCAGGCAAGCCACCACAGGGAACAAGGCTGAAAAGCACAAAGAAAGCGGCAGCTAGTGGGATGCTCCCCTCAGATAATCCAGCCGGGCCCAACACAAGCGCCGCGAAGAACGTGAGACAGAGTCCCTGTTATCCCCGACACCTCCGCAACTGACAAATGGCTTGCCAGCCTGTCTGGGGGAGATGCCGGGTTTACCCTGGTGGAAACTGTGCCGTTCTTCCCGCACAACGCTTGAAGAACATTATTATTTTGCGGCGGTCTTGTGATTCTAATATCGACAATGACATTCGGAAAAAAAAAAAAAAAACCTGTATCTTCCAATTATTTCCGTAGCAGCAGCTAGCCAAATCCGAATAATCAGCTTACCATCCCTAGCTTTTCAAAGTTCCAACCGAATGAAATTGATGCAGCTCAACACGCCACGGCTGCAGTGGGGTCGGAGCAGGCTTGGCTCGATGAGCCAATGATAGCTGCGCATTGTGTGATGTGATGAGCTTGCTTTATGAGCGGCGCCAAACTAGCTCGAGCATTGACAATCGACGATAGCGGAACGAGGGCTAGAGCACTCACGTATGGTAGTTCGTGTCGTACTAGTAATGTTAGTACGTCCCAATCGTCCACCGAGTCTCGAGAGTACGTACTAAGGACCCCCGCTTCGTTGTGCACGTTGTGCATGGCACCGAACGCATGAAGATCGAAAGGGGAGAACATCAGCAACTTAATAGCCATGATTTAAATGATAACAAACCTGGCTTTGCTGAGCTTTCATCCGCTTGAGGGTCTGCATTGGGTCGTCGGATTGCAGATCGCTGAGGAGATCAGCCTCAGTTAAATCGTCACTGAGATCCTGACGTAGGGTAACCATTCTTCTCGCGATTATTACAACCGCCGCAACCTGTGTCGACAACACCTAGAATGGCAACTTCGACCGGTAAAGAATCTCCAACCTAGGAACCAGTAATGGTGGCGCTAGATGGTGTCACAGAGAGGCACGAGATGAGAAAACCGTGATCGTGACCAGGAGAAGAAGCAACAGGAGAAAGAGGAAGCCGGGAATCCCGTGATTTCTCCTGCTGAGCTTGCTCTAAGGGAAGGAGGGAGTGCCTTCATCTGCCCGTGCTTTCCCTCGGCTCTCATTTCCCGTGATTTAGCAACAAACAAACATGACACGATGGTTCCCTGCGCGATATACCGCGTCAAATGTCAAACCGACTCGGCCCGCCAGAGCGCGAAAACATGGTTAATTAGACACTGAGCCGGCGACTGGAGCCAACGATCTGGAGAAGCGAGCCATGTACGCTTTCATGGAGAATATGAACGAACCGATTGTACCCAAGGTGAAACTTGGAATCGATGCACATTGACATCTACGCCTGGCTTCCGCTTTCTAGCCCTGACCACGCCGTCTTCTTGGTTGTATGTCACCTTGCCATGTAGATGCAGCTTCTCATAGCGGACTCAAACTCAACGGCAGTTTATGGTAACAGAGTTGATGGGGCACGGAGGAAGAGAAAAATGGAGGAACAGGCAACATCTCGTTAGTCGAAGGCTTTGAGAGACATCGTGAACGAGTTGCGGGATTATCTGACCACTCGAGATGCTAGGATCTCGGAGCGTTTATGTTGCATCCGACTCGGAATGCGATGCGCAATCTCGCCGGGCCAGTCGCTCAAATCCCCCGAATATTAGGGTGGAAAAGCCTGAAAACCCATACGAACGGAGGCTCCGAAGAAAAACTCGAGAGGACCGGTACGATCCGAAAGGAAATCATGAAAACGAGAAAGCTCCACTCCCAGCCAAAGCTATTAGAAAGAAAAACATTGTCGGAAAACGTAATGGGAATTGTCGCATTGGTGAAAGGTTCTGTGCAGATAATATAAGATCAGGGCGCTTGACGGTGAGTGGGATATTTTTGCAACTAGAGATGGAGACCTAGCTAATTTTGGAGGTTAACTTCAATGAAAATCTGGGGATATTCAGAAAAGGAAAGACATCGGCGCCCGTCCATCGTTCCGATGGTGAGTCCGAAGACACACGCTGCCTGCATAGTAATTGACCTTCAGTCCCAGTTCCGTATCTCAACTTTTCGGAGACAAAGTTCCTCTCGAAAGAACCTCAATCCCTACCGAACACTGCTGAACCTACAGACGGGATACAGGAACAGAAGAGACTAGACGAGGATGAAGCTGTAGCTTCTCGATTCAAAAAGTCCTTGCGAAAACCTCTAGAGCCAAAAGATGCTACATTATCCAATATTCACAATTCCGAATGTCCGTCTACATGCCGCCCAAACAGTCCCAGACAAGAACCATCTCAGGCCCTAGAGGGAAACGATTTCTCCCTTGAAATACCGAGCACTGGAGACGGCGGTTCCGTTGTATTGGACGCTGGCCCTCCTCTATCTGGTACCGGAACTTTGAGGGGTATCGAATACTCTGGCATTTCAATTGACAAGAAACTCTTTGAGTCGTTGGGAAACTGTGATCAGCTGGCAATTCCTTACGAAGAGTACAAGCCGACCTTTCCACATGGTGTTCTTTACTCACTTGAAGACTTGAAACATCTTTGTGCTATGAGAGAGCATCTGCAGCTACGAACAGACATTGATTTTATCAAAAACAACACAAAAGCTACTTTAGGACGAAGCTTTGGAGCTGAAGATTCCCTCGGAGATCATGACATACTGTCACTAGAGCCTGAGTTAATGGATGTCACAGAGGACTCTCTTTTTGAATTTTTTTTGGATACCGAAAATCAGTTCACCAACGATACGACCTCGGAATGTCTGGAAGGTTCTACGGACCCCGGAGAAGCTGGCATGAGAAATATCGGTACTCACTCAGGCTCGAATAGATATTCCACCAAGAGCGTCTTTGAAAGTGATTTGGAAAAGTTTTTGCCCCTCACCACCTCAGGTTTGACACGTCTAAATCAGTCCGTGGGACTCCATGGGGATATTTTTCGCTTAAAAACGGCTACTACAAGCGACCCCGAAATCACTAAGCAGGTGGCGACCATTGAATCTTCTTTAGTGCATGGTACTGTCCCCCGGAATATAGATGGACGGCTTTTGTCCATGTCTGCCAAGGACCAACGTCACGATGAAGCGACTGGTTTCTCAAAACACAAATGCCTACCAATCTGGACTTGGAAACGTTCCAGAACGGCGGTTTTGGAGACGCCACAAACTCTACTAATCATTTTGTATTTCTGGTTGAATTGGGCGTTTGGATGATGAATGGGCCTGTACTGCATTGAGCATTTATTGAAGTTTGTGCTCCGTTGTACATCCTTATCTGAAACAGTCCATTATGGAAGAATATCGTTATAGCCAGAAAGTGTGAGAGTGTGCCCCTTGTTCATCCAATCAGGTTGCACATTTAATCACGCTGAAAATCCGAGCCAGCAAACAAATGGATGCATCATACCCAATAGTTTCTATCCTTCACGGCAGCTGTACATGTATGCTCATTTAACTGAAGAAAGGACCACCAGCGAAGAAGCTAACGCTGCAAGCCCTATGCGCAACTTGGCTGTTTTCCTCCAATCTGTGACAAGTGACGCAGAAGCTTCTAATCTATATATATATACACGTATATAACAACATCCGCGCTTCCGCAGATCCGGTATGCCGAGAAATATGCTACAGACAAACTGAGTATAGCTGGTTCGCGGATTGGCGACTCCCGCTTCCCCGGCGACAATGGCGGATCTAGGGCCCGAGCCGTTGGGCTCGCCCCGCTACACTGCTCAGCCCGGTGTTTTGAGTATATGCAGTCTCTGTACGACGTTCTTTCTTCCGCTCTCCTGGGCTATCGTCTTTGGGATTTTGCCATCTACATAGATGCCCTATATGTTGGACAGAAAAACCATTTTACCCTGAATACGGATACAGACATCTCATTCAACTGCCCACCCCGGTTATACTTGGAACAGTCAGTCAACTATCAAGCGTGCAACCTCCACAGTGGATATGTTTACCCCTCCGCTTTGACCCCTGATCAATTCCGATGTGCATGAAACTAATTTAGATTTCCCAACAGGGTAGTTCGCTTTCAGCCTTGGCTTCTCAATCTTGGTCTTTGGCTGACGTGTCGGGCATCCACTGATAGTAGGAATTTATCTCGGTCACAGGTTCCCTTTTAGGCAGAAAAAGCAGTCTCGCTGACCATGTTGGCACAGACACAGTTCGCTTATTTCAGATACTCTTAGAGCCTCAGATGTTCTTTCCGAATATGGGGAATGAAGCGTTTGTTCAATCGACGAGTTGCCGTTGAGTAACCAGCGAGTCATTCACGCTCGGATCTAGTGCGGGAATAAGTCAGATGGGAGCTGCCATTCAGTCAGTCCTAAAACTTGGACATGGTTTTAAACCATTAGTTGAGCAGCCTTCTGAGGCAAGGGTTGCATACACACTGCATAAATTGCGTGGTTCACGGGAAGGGTACTCACTAGCGTACCCGGCAGTTTGGTTATACCTAACAATCTGCACGTTACATTCGCCGTTGTCACAAACTATTTCCAAATGATGCATCCGAGGTAGCCTTTTTCAGGCGAAATTCCTGTTAGTGGGTAGCAGCGGGTGACATCGGGCTTTCTTCTACTCTTAGTGCCTGCGATTATTTCCAGCCTTGTACCCAGTGAAAAAGCAATATGCTCTTGTCGGAAAATGCTTTCAGCCCCTTATATGAGAGAGACCAAAAATAAGGACATTGTGGCACGACCAAAAATCCCCGGTGATTGCGGTGCAACGTCATCTATAATGTCGGAACTCGTGGTTAGGCCTTAGATTGGCTACCTTCCTGGAAGAAGCTGCAGATCTCAACAGGGGACAAATTACCAGCGGTCAAGATGCTGAAGGACACCTCACAGGCTGGTTGTCCCTTTTTTTCAGGCATAGCTTTGCTTTACGCCTGGGCAGGGAAATTTGGCTAACTATGCGTACTATTTTAGCGGGGCATCTGACCAGACTGTCGGGGCTGGCTATTAATATACTGGAAGTTTATGCAAGAACAAAGAAAACTGGAGTTAAACAAATGCACAAGCCTGATTGATCATGTCGTATTTGGTTTTTGCTTGTGAAAGTTTGCCTATAAGTAGTGCGTGAGACCCTGAGATAGTACTCTTCTCCCCTGAATTGAAATCCGTCTTTCCTTTCCCCTGGTACTTCAGTATTTCCTGAAGCTGAAGCTCCTACTCTTTCCCTTACCCGAACAGCAAAAGGACAAGTAAGCTGTGCGTATCGTTCTGTTTTTGCAAGATGGCGCCCCTGACCGAGGAGAGTTTGACTCAACATAATCTTCTGATGAGTAAAGTACGCTTCTCTTTCTACGATGGTATCTTATCATATTAACTGACACATGGCTCAGCAAAAGATCAGCACCGAGGAGTCCTACGCAGCCAAGGTCGTCAAATGGGAGAAGATCCACCAAATATACCGTCAGCTCGGAGACACCATGGGCTACAAGATAGTTATCGATAACAACAACGACCAAGTTGAAGACACCGCTTCCAAGGATACAACTCTGCAGGAATCCGAATCTTCTTGCAACCTAGAAGAGCTCTTCACCCCGGACCATCCTTCAAACGAGGGGCCTCTGGAACGCTTCTTCACTCCAGACGGGTGTAGTGATCCATGCCATTTTGCTCGATATGCTCTCGGGACACAACTCGCAAACAAGGACGGTATAGAAGCCCGAAGACTCTTGGCGGAATTGTGCGTGGAGACCATTGTTCAGAATGGGAACGCCAGCAAAGGGAGCACCCATGTTTAGACTGCGACCATGAGGCTTTAGGGTCTTTATTGCATGAACTGATACTCGCGTTCATCTTTTACTTTCTTGGAATACCATGCTGGTTGGGGAAGTATGGAGGGACTTGCCACAGTGGGGAAAGTGGAGCTTGTCCTGAACCATGGACATGGTTCACCCAATTTAAGCTTATCAGCGTTCCGCGCCGCACACCCTGACATTTTGTGCATAAAAATATATCACGATGATAAGTTATCAAAAACGAAGAACTTTAATAAAAAAAATAAACCGTTTAAAGTGTGATAAAAATTGTTGACATGTGTACCCAGTTGCAATTTTGCCTTGGTGAACAAAAGGTAGTAATCATTTACATTCCTCAAAGAAAGGAAAATCCTTCTGTGACATCGGTGGCGCTGGTAAAGCTTGTCTAGTCACAAGATACAAGATATGTATCATATTAATGACAAACAGGCCGTTATCGGAGGAATATAATATAACATGTTCTCAAAAGGGGTATATCGAGAAAATCCTGTAGCTGTCCATGTGCCTAGTCTGGGGAGACTATTTGTTTGTACCATGGCACCATGCGACACAAAGAAAGCTAGTCACAAGGCTGAAGAATGAGTACCAAACAAAAAGTATCCTCAAGGACTAAAGAGGACTGTTTACACTTGCTTCGTTGACAAGCCGCAGTCACCCAGGAACAACTATCGATGTTGGTGATAACACGAAAACAATCTATATAGATTGGGATCTTCCTTGGTGATAACTGCGCTATAAATTTCTGGACAGTATGATTGGAAACCAGTGTTATTTTCTGGATATAGGCCACTGTGAGGTTTTCCCAAGAAACAGTCTGCTGTACCCTCAGCTAACACGCACCATATCCAGGAAAACCCAATATCGACGTGGTAACCATACACCCTGCTGCATTCGTCAAACAAACTCTTTTTGTAATGAAGAGTCAAAAATAAATAGCCACAATGTGACAAAAACAATGTATTGAAAAACGTTGTTACTAGACTTGTTTTCTACTGATCCTTCGGTTCCATGAATGGGCTGTTATATTCAGATTTTGGCACCGCTTTTCCAAAATAGCGTGGCGTCCCCACCACTCCAAGGCTCAATAGGCTCCACTACTCGTCAACCCTTTGTTCCCATTGTGTTCCCATTGTGCTTGAATCTCAAGGCTACTATTGACGAGACCCGAAGCGTCATTGGCCTTTGGGGGTGATTGATGTTGTCTTGGCTGCCATCGTAAATGTAATTGAATGCATAATAAAAATTACCCCTGTGTTTATTTGTTTTTAGCGAGAATCTCGTGGCTTCTTTTACACTTGTGATAGTTGACAAAACAAAAATCCTCCTTCTGACTTTCTGCTCCCTTCATTATCACCATCTATTCATATCCTCTCTAAACTCCTGGAGTATACGATCTTTCAACACTTTCAATTTTCCAGAGGAACGCGAATGTGTCAATTTACATTTGTTTATGTGAACAGCTCAAACATATCAGCAAACTTGCTTGGGATATTATCACACGTACAAGACCGCTGATTCCCATTTCCAACCAAGTATTCCCCTATCAGACCCTGTTTTTTCCCCTCTTTGCATTAATATTTCCAGAGTGTCACCTCAAAGAGTGAGAGCCATGCCTATCACTCGGTT
The DNA here is from genome assembly GCA_000985935.1 of Talaromyces islandicus. Taxonomy (NCBI): domain Eukaryota; kingdom Fungi; phylum Ascomycota; class Eurotiomycetes; order Eurotiales; family Trichocomaceae; genus Talaromyces; species Talaromyces islandicus. The sequence goes on along the minus strand of CVMT01000004.1, from coordinate 1,240,999 downwards.
TCCTATGTCTCTTATCAAGAATGAAGAGTCCATGGAAGATGCAGATAGTTCTTTGAGTCCCCATCAAGCTGCCAAGGTGCACAAACAATCTATCAAAGGGCACAACCTCAATGTTCATTCTTTGTCCGGGGATTTCCACCAAAAACCCCAAGGTACACCCCCAAGGGCTGCAACTGAAAAGGCGTTCCACCACCCTTTCCATCTCTATTCTCCTCCCAACACAACAACAGCCCGCATTTCATCAGCATTGAGCCCCCATTTGTACCAGTCCAGCTCATCGTTTTCGATGGCGAACAGAGGAAGCCAACTACCACAATACCCGTCAGTGGAAAGCCAAATGTATAAAACTGAGTCGCAGGACGAAGGAACACCGGTTGCACGTGGCCTCAACAGCTTCGTCAATATGTACGCTCCTCCACATGACAGTATCGAGCAACGGCAGGGTCAACGCCAACAGCATAACACTGGCTATCCTGTCGGCAGTATCTCCACTCCTCTGAGCCCATGGGAAGAATCGGTAGCCACATGGGGGCCTCAATCTAACCCAGCGCGGATCTTCATGAACAGCACACCTCTACCTACTGAACCATCTGAAGGCAACACGAGGGACAGCGTAGAGCATCTTGAAGACCCGCAATTTTACAGGGAAGGGCCCTTTGCACCCTCACAAGAATCCTATTCTTTCACGTGGGATATGAAGGAAGATCGGACTGTTGTTGAGAGCAACAAACCAAAGAGGAGGAAGTTGACTGCTTCGGAGAGGGCTCGTACCAAGGCACTCAAGCTTGCTGGGGGTGCTTGTGATAACTGCCGGCGGAAAAAGAAAAAGGTATACCCTTTCCTCAAATCTATATTTATTAGAATTTAAAGTTTTGTCGGTGATCATCTAACCTTTGTGTGTTGTATTAGTGCACACACAAAGACCTCACCGACATCAAATCTTTGGAGGAAGGACAATTGGCGGACGAAAAAGTTGCTGGCCTACAAAACAAACCACCAAGTGTGATAGACAGAGACATCCAGTCCCGGCTCTATACTTACTCGGGTACCAACAATTCAGTGTTGGCCTATATGGGGCCAGAAGACGATCCTGGAATGCACACACCTTCCGATACACCTTCCTTCGCAGGAGGGGGCTTCAACGTACCTGAATTTCCCCTTGACACAGCGGAGATTGGGCAACAGTTCGAGTAAGTAGAGCTTGACAAACCGTGGAATTCAAGCAATGTCGAGTGATTCTGACTCCTGGATCCTTTGGTTATATAGCCATCAGGGTCGCCCGCCAAACCATGATCGGGGGAATCGAGAGGGAGGAGACAGCCGTGCCAGTTGGTACCGTGTCCTGGGGTATAATGCAGATTATATGTCTCATTAATACCACCGGGACTAATGCGAAGATTGTTCTCGAGTTTTTTTTTTTGGTCTGGCTGGGTTCTTTCTTTCAACTTCATGTCTTTCTTTCTTCTTTGTCTGTCTACTCAAAGCGGCACTGATATTCCTCAGCATCCTTACTTGGGAAATAGGAATCAGAGCAAGCCACTACTAGCCTTCAGAACATATTCCTTTTAATCTTATTCTGGTATCTATTATGCCAACAGAAGGTAAAGTGGAACAAGGGACTGCTCATAGTTGCCAACTGGTGTCTATGCATGTCCAAAGGATATTATCCATAAAGGGCCATTCTATTATCAAAGAGGAGCAGCTGCACCTAAAATTCCTGTTACGCGGTATGCTGCTTTGTCTGTTGTTACAAATTCAACAGGATACTTCCACTCCATAAACTTGGTCCAGCCTGTGGAGAATAATTAGTCTACGTATAGAAAAGAAACACAATAATAACTTTTTTTTTAAGAAACTTACCCCAGTATGCGCACTTCCTCCCGGCATATTTTCCAATAAATGGGACCAAGACCATCGTCAGCAGCAGCTCTAGTTGCTGTAGGCTTTCCCGCCATTGTTCCTCCGCATCTGAATAGTCGTAGTCTGATAAAAAGTCTGATTCGGTCGTTGTCTCCGAAGGTAACGAGGCAACATCGTCGTCTGACGGTGAATGGTATGAATTGAAGTGGGACGAAAGCATATAAGCTGACGATGAAAGGGAGTTGTCTGACTGAGAACTGGACATTGTGGCGAATGGAGGTTGCGACAGTGATAGAGGATGTTCGTGGAGGCTAGGGTGTGTATTTTATTTGTTGCTATTATGCGAGTTCACGATAATTGCAGCGTGTAGGTATGCAATAGAGGATGAGGCGTATAATCGATGGCTCGTTCGGAGGTGGAGATGGCGGCCGTTGCCTACCGGAGAAGAGTATGTTGGCTCATTAGTCGCAGGGGTCGCCGGTATTGTTGTGATTAGACTGCAGTGTCAGGGTGTAGATTCATATAGAGAGACAACCAGATCTAACGCCCCCAAGTCCATCAGTTATCCCGGCTGAATCGAGGTTTCCTTGTTGTCGGCGACAAGCTTGGTGATCAACGACGTAAGACGGTGCACGTGATTGCTCTTGGCCGGTACGATACGGCCAGACGGTAATACAAATACCAATAATACCAACGGAAGGCCAAATGAGTCAACGAGCTCACGTGACCTGTTCTTTGAAGTTTCTCGAGGGGCTCGCCACCCCCAGCATTTGCACTTCCCTCCAGGCAAGATTTCTTTGCGATCGACTGCTTACAGAAAGCGACTCACCGCGAAAAGACGCTAAATTTGCAGCCCGTCGAGGTGACTCATTGTAGGGGGAAGCAAAGCAAGACCAGCCATGGCGGATACCACAGTACGTCACACACAAAACCACCTCCCACATTTTTTGCCTGTCGCTGTCCGTCCTGCAAACCCCTCACACTATCACAAGTCCCCACTCCATCGTCTTCCCTGCGCCTTTTTTAATTTTTACGGGGTCGAATATCTTAATTTTCGGTCTCGCTGCATCATCGTCGAGTTCAAGTCACTGACCGGGATTTTCTTGCTGTGTTACAGGAAGAAGTGGAACGTAAACCACGCAAGTCGGTAGCTTTCAGCGAAGGAACTACAATCATGGATGCGAACGGCGAGGTTACCGAGGCGCCTGCCGTCGAGAAGACCACGGCCGAAAGCCACACTGCCGGTACGTTTTCGATACTGTTCTATTTGGGTTTCTTTGCAGGGGGTTTCCGGGGTACGCTATTGTATGGACTAACACCTGGCAGACAAGGAAGTCGACGAAGTCACCGACCTTTTCAAGGGTCTGTCGAAGAAGAAGAAATCAAAGAAGCCAAAGGAGGATGGCGATGCCGAAGGAGGTGACGACGCCACCCCCGCTGCCGACGGTGAACTGGACCTGAGTGCGATGAAGAAGAAAAAGAAGAAGTCCAAGAAGGCCGATGTTGGAGACTTTGATGCCAAGCTGGCAGAGGCGGGTGTCAACGAAGAAGGTGGCGAGACAAAAGAAGCAGCCGGGGACCAGCTCCCAGAGGGCGACCTCGAAAAAGGCACTGGCATCTGGGCACACGACTCTACACAGGCTATTCCTTACCAACTCCTCGCCTCTCGATTCTTCTCCCTCATCCAAAGCCACCACCCCGACCTCCTCTCCAGCGGTTCGAAATCTTACAGAATTCCTCCTCCCCAGTGTCTGCGTGAAGGAAACCGTCGTACGATTTTTGCCAACATTGCCGATATCTGCAAGCGCATGAAGCGATCGGACGACCACGTTATGCAGTTCTTGTTCGCCGAATTGGGTACCAGTGGCAGTGTGGACGGTAGCCGACGACTTGTCATCAAGGGTCGATTCCAGCAAAAACAGATTGAGAACGTTTTGCGACGATACATCGGTAAGGAGGATTGTTCTCATCCAGATTTGTAAACATTTGCTAACAGCCATTCTAGTCGAGTACGTCACCTGCAAGACTTGCAGAAGCCCCGACACCGAGCTCAACAAGGGAGAAAATCGTCTTTACTTCGTTACGTGCAACTCGTGCGGATCCCGACGATCAGTCACAGCCATCAAGACCGGTTTCCGTGGACAAGTCGGACGCCGTAAGAAGGCTGCGTAAATATATATCTGGCGGCGGATCGTGCTTATTCCCTGTACTTACAAACTGTCTCTTGTTCCGGATTTATCCTATTTCATATGATGTCGACATGAAAACCATGGTAGAGAAATGATGGCATGACCTTGAGGACTTTTCACTTTTTTCTGTTATGCCGGGCACCGCCATGGGCGATTTTTTTCTATCTTATTTTTATTATTAAAAAAGGGGGATAGGGTAAGCAGGAAAGGAATTAGACATACGATTACTTAACATGATACTTTTAAACTTATTTTTCACTTTCTTTCTCGGGCTTCAAGCGGTGACAAGCAGCAGATGACCGGTTTTAATTATAATCTCAATCTACTGCCGGGTGATTCGGGTGACACCTGCGAGAGCCTGCTAGTCCAATATTATTAACGATAGCAATTGGCCTGGGACGGCGACGCTACACCTTGCTGCACAGCAATGGCCTCGCCAGCCAAGCACCGATCAGCGCCAGGTGAGCGCCAATGGCACCCTGGAGCGCAGGGACGGCGTGCTCCCGGCCCCAGCCTGCTGCTTATCGAGCCTCTCCCAGCTCGTATCTTAGCGCCCACTTTCTTCTTTGCGCCTTAGTTTGTGCTGATGCGAAGAGGGGTATCCTGAATAGCTGTGTCTGGGCAAGCTATGCCGATGGGGGGGGGTGGGGGGGTTTCTTATTGTAAAAAGAGACCGCGATCTTTCTCTCTCTTTTCTTTTCTGTCTGTCCTGTTTGTACACTGCGATTCCGTTATTTCTTTTCCCCCGGGCTTTACTGCGATTTGGCCCTCTCGTTCGATGCACCGCTGAGAATTGTCTACTGTATACGACTCGATTACGACGACAATTGGGAGAAGGCCGGGCCTGGTGCCCCTTTTCGCATAGCTATTCTATATTCTTTATATCTATATCTATATATACACATTTTCTATATTCGCGATGTCTCAGCCATCTTTTCCTCCTCCTCCTCAAGCCCAGCAATACCCTCGTACGTTTTCTCTGATCTCTTTCTCTTCAAAATAGCACAGTATTGACAATGGCCGTCCCATATCTATAGCTCCTCCAAGATCCTCAAGTAAGTCTGTTGTCGTCCTAAAAGTGTTTATTGACCATTCGCCGGATCCGTATTAGCCCAAGAATAAGATCATCTGAACATATGACCCTAACATCAAGGAAACAAAAACAGCATTCCCTCCTCCTCTCGCATCGCCTGGCTTTCCTCCCCCTCCACAGCCTTCACCCGGTTTCCCTCCACCGAATTACCACTACCCTCGCCCTCCGAGCTCATCAACTCCAGTCCAATATCCGCCTCCTCCGAGCAATGGCCGCCCATCAACAACAAGCCCTCCACCACCACGCTTTGACGCAAACAACAATGGTGGTAACAACATTGCTGCGCACCAAGCGGCCATGGCCGCGGCCGCGCAGGAGCACAAGATGCCCATGTCATCGCCGCCGCCAATGTCGCCCCCTCCAACGGCGGGACTGCGTATGGAGCTGATGCCCGGAGGTGCGCCAGCTGCTGGTCAGTTCAAAGGTGCGCAGGCGACGGTGGTGGATGATGTTGGCACTTTCAATGGCGGGAGTTACCGGATCAGTCATCGTAGTACCAATACAATTATCACGTTTCAGCTGGCAATGGGGGCGCCGTTGGAAGCAAGGCCGGGTACGGTTTCTTACACTTCGTTGAGAAGACGACAAGCTAATATAAGTCAAATAGGGGTCATGATTGCCATGTCACCCACTGTCACCCTCAAAGGAAGCTATTCTTTCTCGCTGAAAAAGTTGGTTATAGGAGGTGAAATGGCCCACTCCACGTATACTGGCCCTGGAGAGTTACTTCTTGCTCCATCCGTTCTTGGAGACATTACACCTTTGCGGCTGTATGATGACACTGAATGGAAAGTCGGGCGCGACGCATTCCTCGCCGTAACTAGCGGTGTTGATAAGAGATACAAAGCACAAACACTTGCTAAATCCATGTTCTCCGGGGAAGGTATGTTCACGTACAAGATGAGTGGTGAAGGAATAGTTTGGTTGCAAAGTTTTGGTGCTATTATCAAGAAAGATGTACGCTTCCCCGTTTTTCTTCCCCTGAGGGTTCGGTTGTCACTGACATAGCTTTAGCTCGTGGATGGTGAGGACTACATAATCGACAATGGCCACTTGGTTGCGTGGAATTGCAATTATAAAATGGAGCGCGTGGCATCTGGTGGTGTCATATCCAGCCTCAGCTCCGGTGAGGGCCTTGTCTGTAAATTTAGAGGCCCTGGAACTGTTTACTTGCAAACAAGGAATTTGAATGCTTTTGCTCAAAGTATTGGGGCAAGCACTGCTAGTGGCTGATTCAAAAATGTCAATTTATTTTGTCTTAATATTCACATCATCTATTATATTATGTATCGCATATGCCTGTAAATGATTTGCGTCTAGTATGGCGAAAGAAATTTCATCTATCCTCCCCATCTTGTCGTGTTCCGGACTGCACCTGCGTTTTCCAACAGAGTGCACCCTTCTACCCAAGGACCATCCCAGCTAAGAAGTATAGCTGCATCCAAAGCGGTTGCTTGTCTATGATTTTGAATGTGGACATCCGCATTCTGCGACAGGAGATACTCGATAATTGGAATATTTTGCCCCCGAACCGCAGCCATTAACGCAGTTCTGCCTCCTCCACCCGTCGCATTAATGTTTGCCCCCTCTTCAGTAAGAATTTTAACAGCCGGCAAATGTCCAGCATCCGCTGCAAGTATCAAAGCCGTGTCTTGGTTGATGTTACGTTTTTCTAACGCAGCTCCCCGTGCAAGAAGTAGATTGATACCGTCAATGTCGCCTTGTGCTGCTGCTCTCATCAATGCCGTTTCTTCGTTGGTATCGCTAACATTAACATCTACTCCTTTTTGGATGTTAACATCGATAATTCCGTGCTGCTTGTTCTCGGCTGCTCTAAAGAAGGCCAACTCACGGGCCGCCATCAGAGTATCCGGGTCATTCCAACAACTAAACAACATTTCGAGACTCTGCAAGTCACCTTCTGACGCCAAAACTGAGATTACATGATATCGGAGATGCCCTTCCTCGCTGTGATATGCTAGCATTTGGATGATCTCAGTGTATTGTTTGCTAGTGGCGTAACTAATCATTTCAGCTATTGCGTCCTCGCTGAAAGAGGGCGATAAGTGTTTGATAAGCCGCGTAACGAGCCATTCCAGAGTATTCCTGTAATCGTGTCCAATAAGCCAGTCGAGAACCTGCTGATAAGTAAACCCGTCGTCCGACTCAACCTGATCGATTGAACCAAACCACAGGTTAAGAAGAGCACTTTGACACTCTGTAGCTGCTGCTAGATTTTGATATATTCTGTTTGTTGACGATACTGCTCCAAGTTGTCTTTCCATATCAGCTAGGAATTCCATTACTCGCCCCTCCGGATTATATTTGGCTTGGTACTGACTTATGCACGTTGCCAGACAATGCATCTCATTTCGAAAATTTTCCCACCATTCAAACGATGGAATACTTGCAATGTGGCTCAAATATGTAGAACCGGATGTGAGGGCATGTCCATCGTGCGTTGAATTCACAATTGCCACGATTCGGTCAATGGCAAGTTCCTTGATTTCGAAATCTCGATTCATGAGACCACTTAAACACAAAAATCCGTATTTTATAAGCGAACGCTGAACATTTTCGTGATCATCCAAGCAGCACAACCATTCACTCATAGTGAAAAGTGCGTAGTGATTTCGTTCTTCAACAAGAATTTCCAGCTGCTGACGTACTTGGAGAGAGTTAATTGAAATTTCAGGTAGAAGTTTTCGAGCATAAAGGACCGGCAGGATGCACAAAAGACCTTCGCCAAAATCTCCTAAGCCGGAATTTTGAAATGCTGTTGCTAATGTATCGACACGATCATTGTGTACTCTGAAGTTGCTTTTGTGGTTGCCTGAAACACAGGTTTTGCCACCAATATTTGAAAAGGTCGCTAAAACCGAAAACAGAATGTGCGTATAAATGTCTTGAGCTGCAAGCGTTTCAAGGCCGGAGGGAACCGCGACTGGCACCCCGTGATTGTTGTTTTGCGGCCCAGACTGAATCTTTGAATGGCCAAATGTCTGACAGTCCTCGAGAACATTAACTGGTGCGTGTTGCGGATCGATTATCTGGGCGTTGTTGGACCACTTCTGTAATAGTAGCCGTGTTTGGTGGGCATCCTTATCCTTGATTTGAAAGACCTTAAAGAATAAGTCCTGAGGCTCTCCATCAATATCATGATTAGCTCGCTTTATAGACCATACATAGAGTCCAAGTATGGCCTCCCACGATTTGGCATGCGAATTGTGTTTGTCGCTGATGGATAATGTTATTTTCCAATCGTTGTGTACCGCTTCATAGAAAGTTTTGCTTCGAGCTTGAATCGGAATGTTGATGTCAATTGTCGAAACCCTGCCATCTGTCCATAAATTCACGAGTTTCATCAGATCGTGAGTTGCTTGCGCCAAGTTAATTGCCACTTTTCGTATTGGTGTCTCGTTCCAGTTCGAACTCGTGAGAGTCCGTAGTATTCTGCGCTTTTCTACACACTCATGTGCGAGCTGTGACCACTCCTCAGAGCTTTGCCTATCAGATTTCGTTAGCAGCCATATATATCACTTCCTAGGGTATACACATACATCTCAAGGCTGGCCGGGAGAACTCGAAATGACTGGATTTTCATGAGAGAAAATGTAAGCCAGTCTAACTCGTGACCCCCCCTCAAAACTAATGCCTCATCGTTCCCCAACATATTATCACCTTCATGCATCCTCTGCGCACGAAGGCTGGTCCTTACCAGGGTCATTACCATGGTGGAACCTAGTTGAGTCAGAGTTATGGAAGAATGCAAGCCGCGCAGACCAATGAACTGCAGCACGAAACCGACCATGGCAAGCATGACTATAGAGAGAAGTGATACTTCTTTTTCATAATTCAAGATTTCGGTTGGTGAATGGTGCTTTACAGAGCGAACGAAACGAGCACCTTTTTTGGTACAGCCAACAAACGGTGGAAATACTTGATCGCCTACCATCTGATTCCCTGGCTGGACCCAGTAAACTCTGCTATCGTCCGGCAATGGGATAACATGTTTCTTGGAAGAAGTTTCGACGATGTGAGCACAAAAAAACATGCCCAGGGTAAGGACAAAAGTACCAACGACAAACATAGGAAACGCATAGCTGTCTACAGCATGGCCGTTTTTCTGAAAAGTGTTTGGCCAACGGAAGACTGTGAGGCCAGCAAAAAGAACGACACCTGGTGTTTCTTAGTCGAGGCTACTTGGCTGGAAAAGGGACGGAAAATACGTACCACCCTGCAACCCAACTCCAAAAGCAGCAGACAAATAAAACCAAAAAGGAGCTCGCCTCCTTATACCTTTGTTCAAAGACAGGTTGGGCAATCGGATGTCATCATCCAAGCCAGGTGGCCAATTTTTACCAACGGCCTCGCTAACTTTTTGAATGCTGACATTCTCATTGGTCTCGGGGTTATCATTCACGAGTACTTCCAAGATTTTCGGGTTTCCTGTGATCCTCGCAACACCCGAGTTGCTGAAAATCTCGGCCGTTGAATCTGACACGCACGAAAGAAGCTCTCTCTCAGCGGTCCCGGGGTCTTCTTGGGCCCTGCCTATGAAAGCCCTAAGGGTCGAATTTCCACGCACACGGATCGCGGATACGATAGCTGTCAGAACGCCTAGCGGGGCTAGGGAAAAGATGAAGTCATCCAGGGCGGAAATTGACTCGGAGAGGCATTGTCTGGTAATTTGCTCTCCGAAGAGGGTGATTAACGGTGCCTGATGAACACAATATGAGTCTAAGACGGTGTTCGTCTTCTACTGGCACATTCATGGGCGTACCAAGTCGGTGGCAAGATTATTTGCAAAATCATCCCAGCCCTCTGCTGATACGCAGGTGAAGAAAATGAAGAGCACGTAAAGAGGGGTATAGTGCGCCGTCATTATCCTGTGACATCGCCAGCAGCTTTGGATGGGAGCCTGACTGGCGCTGTTCGGATTTGAGAGGGGGGACGACTCGTTTTAAACAAATCCAGCCTGGCCATGGCTGCGATGATAAACAAGGCTGTGCTAAAAAGAGCAAATGCACGCATCCTCGATCGGATACAAGTCCTTGAAGATGGTTGGTGAGTATGAAGCGCTAAGCCAGGATGCAGGGGCCGCTCTGGCGCGTATTTCGGGACGATCATAGGCTGCGCGGTCAGTCTTGGGTCGAAGCCGAGTTAGCCTTGCATCGCCGTTTCACCGTCTGCAAGAGAGCTTCTGAACAGTAACTGCGGGAAAATTGTATGGATTTTTGGGTTTGTCGTGTGGTGGAGATGAAGACCGAGGTTCACGCAGGCTGGGAGTCGAGACTGGGGTGCTTCGCACCTCCTTCCTCGCCTCGCCAGTCCTCTCCGTCCACCACGTCACGCACCGCCGAAGATGACTCGGTATTCATCTCATCTGGAGGATCTCTCGACAGAAATGGAGAATTATATCGACTCTTTTTACCTCGCGCTGGGGCTTGATCCGACGAACTAGTAACACTATCAATGTTAAATATGGCTTTGTTCAAACGTTTACTGAATTTAAGGGTTAATATGTTGTGGTAACTAGTCAAGGCCGACACCTTTCGACAAGATTTCGACAAGGTTCCTGTGACTGGATTTGTCCAATCTTGAAGTCGAGATTGAAGAGCATGGAGGACTCTATAGTGATTAGAGTCGTAGCACGTTGCCGCCAAAATCGAAAAGTCACCGAAGAAGCATCTGTGTTCAAAGCTCTGAAGGAGTCATTAATATCGCGATGACTGTCTATCCACATGGTGAAATCAGCAATGATGAGTCAATCTTCGTTGATAAAACTCACCTCACTCCTCATTAATTTCTCTTCAAGCTACAACTCCAGGGTACACCGGATTTTGCTTCCAGACCTCGAAATTAGTTGTATTGACACATTAACCATGAGCGGGGATTCAAGAGGAAGAACTAGTGCAAGGCCTCACGAAGGAGATCCTGAAAGACGCCGCGAAAGCAGCAGTGATACCGAGCGTTCCTATCACAGCGGCCCCCAGGATATCCATCGCAGCACTCCCCAGGATCACACGGCTTATTCTCCCAGCGCTCGCCGGGAGGCCTCAAATATTGGTGCCAGCCCTCTCCGACCAGGTCGACGATTCTCCATGCTAAAGTTGCTTTTCCCATTTTTCGCTTCGTTTAACATCAAGTAAGACCCACCGACGTTTGGTTGTTGATAAGAGTTGCTAACGAAACCGTGAATTTCAGGGGCTTGAATTTGGTCTGTTCGCCGACTGCTCCCCAGCAACACAAAATAGTGCTAATGTGAAATAGGCCTACGGAGCTCTCATGTACGGATACAAGGATGTTCAGATATCCTCTCACACATCCTACTTCGCAATGTCTTGGATTGGCTCGTTATATACGGCTGCTCTCGTGCTCACGTTCCCGGTGGCAAAGTTGATGATAGATTTGTTGAAATCCGGCGATAGAACCAAGATTTTGCCTTCCATGGGTTCAAAGCCAGACGGTAAACCCAAGGTTTTGACTGCCGTGGTGGTGACATTTGGAGTCTGTTTTCGCAGTGCCCTCCTCCTGGGAATCCCCAGTTTGACTTCTAGCACTACACTTATATTTCTCCACGGCATTTTACTCGGATTGATCGACGGTATACTTTACAGCATAAGCATCGTCACTCTCGATAAAGAATTTTTCAACAATCCATTGAGATGGGCAGAAATTATTCGTCTTGGCGCTGGCCTTGGTGAGTACCTAACGATTCTCATATTTACATCCATCTTTACTGACCTGACTCAGGGGGGCTTATTTATACGGCTATTTTGAGGACCTGCCTTTCCAGTGTGCATTTTGAATGGGGTGTACGAAGTAAGTATACATATATAAGAAAGGAAACTGCTTTGTTTCCTTCCTCCTTTCCCTTTTTTCTCAGTTCCAGGCTAACTGTCACCTAGTTATCGCCCTCTGTGGCGCTGGGACGATGATCCTGTCCTTATTCTTTTTGCCTGATATCCAGACAGGACCTCAAACAGAATATCCGACTGAATCACCATTGTCGTCAAAAATTTTGATATTCGAAGATATTGTGGGCGAGACATCAGGAAGGGATGAAAGGGAAGTAACTGTGAATAAGGGCCCGTCCTTTACTTGTGCTACCTTTGGTAGGTCATGTCACCGTTTTGAAATTCCATAAAAAATGCGATGGGAGACCACGCTAATCCATCTTGAAGGTCTGTTTTTTGCTTTTTCTAGTCTATATTATGGGTATCATTTTGTGAGTTCTGCTGAAACCTTTCTTTCCTTTCCTTTCCTTTTCCCCCAGTAATGGTCCGACCTTGCTTACAACTTCCTGGTAGATTGTCCTCTATGGCGTACATGCGGCACATCGGACTCCAGCGGACTCGATGCTTTTTGTGATAGAAATGTGCGCAAGCCATGTGGGTGGCATTGTGGTATCTAATATCTTGAAACGTTTCTTACGGGACCAACTCGGAGTTCTTACGTTTGCGATCCTATGCATGTCTCAAACGATTTTCACTTGGATCGGTGCCACTCAGAACGCAGGACTCATTATGTTTGTCTGCTTCTACGGGTTCTACTCAGCAGCTGTCGATAGCATACATCTGACATGCCAACTCACGTATGTGAATCGGTATAGGGATGCAGACAGGACCTCGCGAATGCGATACAAGATGCTCTTTTTCTTCTTTGCAATGGGAATCGGAGTCGTCGCCGGGAGCGCGTCTTCCGCGGTCCTTATTGATTACCACAATGGGGTCTTTTGGTTCGCTGACCTCCTGTCTGCAGGAGGGCCCTTTGTAGGATCTGTCTGCTTCCTCTCTGCCATCGCGTTGCTAAAACGCCGAACGGACGGTTGACCGTGTGCGTTCTGCAGCCAGCGAGGCCCAGCAAAACACGACGGGAATCTTTTTCCTATCTGTGGTTCTATTTCATTGTGCTGTGTTCTTTTTATCTCCTTTCTTCCCCTTCTTGTATTTATAGTGAATGAACAACAGTGCTGCGTAATAATAATGGCAATAATAAAAACTAGAGTATCATCAAGTCTCACAGAATGATGGTAATATACAATTAAGTTAATACATATGAACTGGTGAGTAACAATAGCGGGCATTAAAAGTGCATGTGCACAACATTAATACGGTAATACGGGCGGGAGGGCCCACCGCCTCCACCAGCGAGCGTGGCTTTGCTCCTGCCAACTGTAGTTACCCGCCCTTCTCCGCTCTGCGACTCACTAACACTGCCCTGCTGCCACTGAGAACGATCCGTGATCCTCCATCCAACACCCCCCTTCGAACGGACGTGCCCTTCGCTTCTCGTCCTCATCACCGTTCGCCAGTCCATCCATCCGCAAACTCAGTCCATTTTCACGCCTCTGCTCCCGGAAATTCTCGCTGCTTTTCTTGCCTAGGGGTGACCTCGTCCGCTCTTGATCCTGTTCCCCGATCTTTCCTATGGCGTCGCAAGGCGATTTCTCTACAGCCATGGCCAACCGGTCGCTACGTAACATCCGCAGTGTCCGTCATCGCATCTGTCTCTGCCTGCTATCCTTTCAGTACTGACCCTGATACAACGTGTAGGAGCTGGAGTTCCTTGCAGACTCTGCTGTCATCACGCAGGAGCAGCTTTCGTCCATCCTATCTCAATTGCCACAACCAACAGAAGGGCGCGCGCCTATTCCTCTCGCCGCGGCCCCCGTGCAATCTCCAGTCTCGACGCCGTCTTACGAGCCTCCCACAACCCAGCTCGCCAATACTGCCATCAGCGAGAAGGCTCCAATCCAGCCGCAGTACTCGTCTCCAGTGCCGCCCCCGGCCTATGCTCAAACGCCCCCAATTCTGTCGACCGCATCGGCCCTATATGCCTACGCTCCAACTGATGCTGGGGACCTCGCCTTGCAGCCCCAGGATCGTATTCAAGTTCTCGAGCACATGAACAACGACTGTATGAATTCCCCTCGCCTTTGTTTCTATTTCTATGGACTCTGTTCCTGGCGACGATGCTGATCATACACTTAGGGTGGCGTGGCCGCAATGAACGAACAGGCCAGGAGGGTATCTTCCCCAGAAGCTATGTCAAGGTCCTCGACGAGAAGGCTGGCCCTCCGGCTTTGCCCCAGCCTACAAACTACGGAAATATGCCGCTTGATGTCAGCCAAAGCGGTAGCTCCGCTGCGGCAGGCTCGGGAAAGAGCAAATTTGAGGAACACGGCAAGAAGTTTGGAAAGAAGATGGGTAATGCAGGTGAGTATCATTATATCATCCACCGGTACCTTTTTGCATATTCGTTAACGATTCCTCGTAGCAATCTTTGGTGCTGGTGCCACGATAGGATCCAACATCGTCAATGGTATTTTCTAAGTTGACGAGTTCGGCTCTTGTTGTTTCTTTCCCCCTTTTTTGTCAAATCCTTCGTTTTGGGCTTTTTTTTTTATTTCCGAATGGGATTGATTTCTGGTTGCGCATTCTGGAAATGGCGTTGATGGCGAATGTCAAGTTTTATCACGTTTGTGATAGGTATTGCGGGTTATATAGGACAAACAACATCGTGTCCATCATCATTGGTTGCGAACTTTTGGTACTCATTTACACACACGAACTTACGGTCAGTATACAATATCAAAAACCGTCAGAAGGTCGCCAACGGTGATCTTTTTCTGGGAACCTTTTCCAGCATGCGTGTCCCCTGTGCTCGAATGGTTCGCTTTTCTCTTATCATTGCATGCTATTGGCCATTTCCATAGAAAGATCTACGGTTTGATGGAACTTTTAAGACGATTGCAAACGTCCGATGCGCGCTGGCAGCGCGCGAACAATGACTCACGTTGAACCCAAGTTTTTGTTTTCTTGTTTATAATTCGGAGCGCCGTTGTCTGTCCTTTTGGTCGACGACTTGCTCAACATTCTTTAGTGTCAGTTTGCTTTTACTTGAAAACCAGCCACCCGTTTTTCTAGCTTGGGCTCTTTCTTTTGTTAACCCTGTTCTGTCCATTTTTGACCTATGTATATTGAAATGAGTTTGAATATCGTTTGACAATCCATCGTACAGCCTAGATGCCAAATCCTTGTAGTCTTATTTGCCAATTAGAACCGAACATGCTATTTTATCTTATATATTAGTATGTGTAAACGGTAGAGTGAGTGTGGGTTGTGTAGAACGATTGATCTCAATAGCTAATGACCGGATGTCGGTGGTTGTAATAAATCGAACAACCAAACGATGGTGTGACGGTAAAATAAACCGGCTTATGCGTATTATTCGCTTTCCGCCTACCCCACGACCGACCGCCTTCCTAAAGCAGTTTGGGCGCAATTCCAAGACGGAATACCCCCTCTATCGCCGCATTTCCCGGAACGAAAGGTGGAAAAAAAGATTTTTTTTCTAGAACTTCTTCGAGGCATTCAGTTGCTCATCGAAGCTCGGTCTTATCCTTTTGGTTTCTTTTCACCTCACGCTCCTTTCTTGTTTCTTTTTACTTTCACTTTCGTGAAATAAAAAAGAAAAGAAAAGAAAACAAGATGTGTGGTATCCTTGGTCTAATCTTAGGCCATATTGGTGACGATCCACAGTTTCCATGCAAGGCCGCTGCGACGTTACATGAGTCGCTTTATTATCTTCAGCATCGCGGTCAGGATGCGTGTGGAATAGCTACCTGTGCTGCTGGGGGTCGGATCTATCAATGCAAAGGGAATGGCATGGCTGGAAAGGTGAGCAGGCGGTTTTCGGGCTTTGGCACTTTATGATTTTTTTTCCCGCCCCGCGGCATTGATGGAATATATTTATGGTTTTGTTTGTCCATGGAGTATTTGGCTAACATTCTCGCTTGTTAACAGGTCTTCGATGAGGGCAGACGTGTTCAGGATTTGTGAGTTGGAGTGTTGTCTCATGTATTATCGCCTTGACTAACAGTCGACTTGTTTGCAGACCAGGTTCCATGGGAATTGGACACCTTCGCTATCCCACCGCCGGGTCAGACTCCAGCGCCGAAGCACAGCCCTTTTACGTGAACAGTCCGTACGGTATCTGCTTGGCACACAATGGAAACCTGGTCAACGCCCAAGAACTGCGCGAGTTCCTGGACAAGAACGCTCACCGACACATCAACACCGACAGCGACAGCGAGTTGATGCTGAACATCTTTGCCAATGAGCTGAATGAGACCGGCAAGGCTCGTGTAAACCAGGAGGATATCTTTGACTCTCTGTCGCGCATGTACAAGCGGTGCCATGGAGGTTGGGCCTGTACTGCCATGGTGGCCGGCTACGGTTAGTGACCTTGACTATACGACGTGACTACACGGTAGTTCAAGTATTGACTTTTCGCTCAAGGCATCTTGGGTTTCCGCGATTCCCACGGCATTCGTCCACTGGTTCTTGGAGAGCGCCCCTCGGACACCCTTCCCGGTGCTACGGATTACATGTTCGCATCAGAGAGTATTGCTCTACGACAGCTCGGATTCCGCAACATTCGGGATGTCATGCCGGGCCAGGCCGTCTTCATCCGCAAAGGTCAGGCTCCCGTGTTCCGCCAAGTCGCTGAGCAGCAGGCCTACTCTCCTGACATATTCGAATACGTCTACTTTGCGCGCCCAGATACTGTTATTGATGGTATTGGGGTTCACTCCAGCCGTCAAAAGATGGGTGATAAGCTGGCAGATAAGATCAAAGCGATTTTGGGAGAGAAGGGAATCAAGGAGATTGACGCCGTTATCCCGATCCCAGAGACCTCTAACCCAGCTGCATTTAGCGTGGCCCAGCGGTTGGGTCTTCCGTACCGCGAAGGATTCGTCAAGAACCGATACGTCTTCCGAACATTCATTATGCCCGGGCAAAATGCACGACAAAAGGGAGTCCGTAGAAAGCTCAGCACCATCGACGTGGACTTTTCTGGAAAATGCGTTTTGCTGGTTGACGACAGTATTGTCCGAGGCACGACTAGCAGAGAAATTGTCGCCATGGCCCGGGAGGCCGGCGCTCGAAAAGTCATCTTTGCCAGCTGCGCTCCCCCCATCACACACCCCCATCTTTACGGAATCGCGCTAGCGTCCCCGGCAGAGCTGATTGCCTCTGACAAGGACCGATTCGCCATTGCCGAAAACATTGGGGCTGAAGAGGTCATTTTCCAAGACCTGGACGATCTCAAGGCTGCATGTATCGAGCTTTCTCCCCCCAATGGACCCAAGTCGTTCGAAGTGGGTGTGTTCTGCGGTAGTTATATCACACACGTGCCAGATGGCTACATCGATCATCTTGCGGAGCTGCACATGCAGAAATCAAAACAGAAACAGGTAGCTGCTTCACACAGCACCGGCCACCAAGTGGCGAGCAGCGGGCAGACCATGGTCGATAAGGCGAGGCGCGAAGACATCAGTCTACACAACGTGGCTTCGGACCGTGGACGGCATTAAACATGGCCCTTTATTTCTTTTCGTCCATGTGTTCACTAGTTTCGTTCTCGGCGGGGTCGTGATTTTGCGTTTTTCCTTCGTAGACTTTTCCTCGGATGAAGCAAAGCGGTATATTTGCTTAAAAATAACTTGAAGTAATAGCGCTTAGATAATACTAGCATATGGCATGGCCATGGTTGCAAAAGCGGTAGATAGAGTGTGCCACAGCTTAGAGAACTTTAACGTTAATTGACGACTCAAAAAGTATACAGCATGATTCATATAAAAATTGTGTAGGTATTGAATGCAAGTACGTAGAATATATTGATCGGGCTCCCAAAACGGCAAGGCGCGGCGGAGACACACCGCCTTCGCCCCTCCACGGGCCCCGCCAATGACATGGCCGCATCGCCAGCCATCGAGAAGCTTCTTCATACAAACCTGTCGCCTGCCTGACTCACCCAGTCAACTGTCCTTCAACCTACATATATCTCAACTCCACTCGACAAGCCTCTTGCCATCAATCATCAAACACCCACAAACCCTATCAACCTTTTACGCAAACCGAGCGAAAACCAGACGTTTACTCTCCATCGGCTCGTCTTTTCTTCACCCTCGACAAAACTAAAACCCCGCCTTCACGGTTCGTCTGACCACCGCCACACGTGCCCTTTCGCCATTCCCAGCGAGGTCCACATCTGAAATACCTACAACTGTCCAAGACACATATTATTATTCTTAGTCGAAAATGTCTGACGACTGGAACTCCGTTACCCGCATCGGTACCAAGCACCGCGGCGGTACTGCTCAGCGCGAGACCGTTGTCAAGGGTCGCAGTGCTATCAACGCTGCCCAGCGATCTGGTCTAGTCATCGGCACTGAGAAGAAGTACGCCACCGGCAATGCAGTAAGTCTACATTTCTCGTTCTCTCTCTTCTTATTATTGCCATTTCATTAACACAAAACAGGCTGGCCGCGCCGGCGCCACCGAAGGCCAACACTTGACCAAAGTCGACCGCAGCGACGACATCATCAAGCCCAAGTCCGTCGGCGCCGAAGTCGGCGATGCCATCAAGCGCCGGCGAAACGAGGAAGGTTACAAGATGACCCAAAAGGAACTCGCCACCAAGTGCAACACAACCGTCACTATCGTGCAGGACATGGAGAGGGGCACTGCCAACCCGGACCAAAAGGTTCTGGGGGCTATGGAGCGTGTGCTCAACGTCAAGTTACGAGGATCTGACATTGGGGCTGAGAAGTTTCCCAAGAAGAAGTAAATTTTTTTAAACTTTTTTCTTTTTTGTTTTTCGGCTAGTGAAAAAGTGTGTGTGCTGTGGATTCGTATAGGATTCATGGCATATGTTCAGTTCATCGACTGGGGAAAACAGCTTCTTCTTCATGTTTATTTTTTGTCGTTTTAGCTTCATGACCATCAAGTCCGGTATGATATGGATGGAATGAATCGACCGGGAGGAGCGCCGGTTGTTCTACGCACATTGGGGGGTTTTTTTTTCAACTTTTTGTTTTTCCTCTGTGGTTTCGATCACATAGAATAGAAAGAATCTTACGATCGATTTCGAACAGCAATTTTTCTATTCAAGTCTTGAAAGGAAGGATAGAATGATAGACATAAATTCACATTAAAAAGTAAGAAACAAATGACATGAACATTATTACCAACTCCGTTGCTGCATAATATGAAAAGGGACTTGGCAAGGAGAGAAAAAAAGGCTTTATCTCATCTACTTGTCTCCCACGAGGAATATTTCCCTCTTCCTCTAGTTTCTTCTTCTTTTTTTGGGGTAAAAAAAATCTCATGACACATGTAATACGTTCATTTCCTTGCTCCCTTTCTTACCGTCTCAACTGCTCGCGTTCAACTTCGTACATAAAATCAAAATACGACTTGTCAAAGTGGTGTACTCGCACGTATCCGTCCTCACCACCAGAGGCATAGGCTGTGCCGGCCGGGTGAACGGCAATAGTGTTGAGGGGACCGAAGTGACCGCGCACACGGCCGATTTCGTCCTCGAAGATCTTGTGGTAGAATCGGGCTTCGAATTTACCCTGGCGAGCCGAGGTCGTTGTGACTTCCATGGCGGCTTGTCCACCGCCGAGGATAACGTAGTCCTTTTTCGCGGTGAGGGCGGCCGTGTTGAGAGGGGTGTCGGCGGGGAAGGTCTTGAGGATGGCGAGGTTACGGCTTGAGAGAATCTGAGGGGGTAAATGTTAGCGATAAGTCCCGTAGATATATATATTTTTAAAAGGTTGTTTACCTTGGCGGATTTGTCCTTGGAGGCTGTGATGAAATATGTGCGGTCGGCAGAGAACTGAATGTCGTTGATCTGCATATCGGCCTCGTGGGCCTCGACGTTTTCCAGTTGCTCACCAGTCTGTCCCCTGTTAGAAAAAGAGACCTTGACACAAAAGGTTCAAACATACTTTGGCGTCATATTGGCTGACAGTGCCGTCTTCGTGTCCGGCAATGATAAACTTGCTGAGATAGCTCCATCCAGCGACAGTAGCCTTGCTGTCTTCACAGGTGATCTTGAGGCTGGGCTCATCCGTCTGGTCGTTCAGGTTGTTGCCCTCGCCGTCGCCGTAGCGGACATCAAAGACCACGATCGTTCCCAAAAAGCCCATACGCTTCTCCGTCACGGCCAAAAGGCGACTTCCATCGGGACTGAACTCGACTCGCTTCACGGCAGTCGGAAACTCCCACACCTTGACGCACTCGCCGGTCTTGATATTCCACAGGCGAACCGAGTTGTCTGCCGATCCCGTGGCGGCGAGCACTGTGTTGGGACTGACATCGACAGTCCAGATGGCACCCTGGTGCCCTTGGTATGTTCCGAGACGCTCGCCGTTGGCCGAGTACCACACGCAAAGAACCTTGTCCTTGGCCACCGAAAAAAGGAGATCGCCGTCGCGGTTGAATTTGATCTGGTTCAAAGACCGTTCCTGCGCGGCGTGTCAGTCGGAAACAATCAAAAAGACTTTTTCTTTTTGCGGGGGTAAAGATCAACGGACATGGCCTTGAAGAAGAATAGGCCTCATCGTGGGCCGACAGATACAGAAGCAGTCCTTAAAAAAGCAACTTCGATGTCTTTTGAAATCTCTGGTGTCGAAGACTGCACGTCTTGGTGGGGAAACGCAGCGGGGAGAGTGATTATTCAAGGCAATCTCATCCACCTCGTCGATAGCAGGCGTAACGATAATTTCATCGCACACTATGGCGGGACCCGTGCCAAGACCACGGCCCTGTTGCGCCTCGCCTCCGGGACGCGTACGGACCGTATTACGAGTACCGGAGCAGCAGTAATTCCGGGTAGGGCTCAGCCCTTGCTTGTGCTGGGGTGCTGGGTCAGGGCGGCTAGTCAGATGTGGACTAGCGCGAGGTACCGGGGAACGAATTTTGGATACCAAAATTACGATAAATTACGTGACTGCCAGGATTGAGGCAAGTTGAGACTGCAAGCGGGAGATTTTTTTTTTATGTTCTGCCTGGGTCGGTGGAGTTTGATGTTGAATTCTTCTTTGCAATAATAAGTAGAGAGAAACAAAAGCACCTGTCGTACCAGTTCGTTTCACTTGCAGCATCTTGGTTACGAGACCCACGTGTAAGTATGATGATGATTGTTCCTTGTTGCTTGTGAGCTGGATGCTCGTGAGACAAGAAGGATTCGGCCTATCTTTGATTTTGATCCTTTGTCACGCTTCAATTATTCGCGCTGGGCCAATTATTCTAATCTTACCGATGATTACCTAGGCATAGGTAGACGTGCAGTGCTGTAAGGACTAGAGGCCTCGTCGGAAACCGAAGCTGTGCTGCGTACGGGCCCCCGACTGCTCCTCAAGCTCATTCATGGGTTGCTCGGCGCTGCAGCTACCCCGCCACGCTGCGTCCTTATCTCACCAGATTCCCCTCGCCAGCAGTCGATCCAAATTCATCCTGGCAACGACGATTGCACGCCTGTCGACTGCCCACCGAGGGCTTTCATCATTCCGCGCTCTTTGCACCGTTCCTGCTACTACTGCTGCTGCTAGATTGGGTCGACCGTCGAGACTGCTTGCCAGGAGCCCGTATTCCACCACCAGAGTCCTCAACATGACGGGCACCAAGATTGATGGCAATGCCATCGCAAAGGATATCCGGGAGAAGCTGAAGGACGAGATCACAAAATTGCAGTCCTCGAATCCCAGGTTCCGCCCGAATCTCGTCATTTACCAAGGTCAGTGGCAGCTTTTATACAGCGCAATCGTCTTGTTACTATCTACGAAGCAATTGCTAACGAATGCGTTTTAGTTGGTGACCGCTCGGACTCCAGTGAGAATTTTGCAACCGCAATCTTACTTTTACCCAAAAACTAACCAGCGTTAGGCACGTACGTTCGCATGAAATTGAAAGCCGCCGAGGAGGCAAGTTTCCCGAATGTTTCCCGCGGAAAACCAGTCTAACTTTGACTTCAGGCCAATATTGTCTGCACCATTAGCAAATTCCCAGAGACCATCACAGAGGCAGAGCTTCTCTTCGAGATTGAAAAGTCCAACAATGACCCCGCTGTGCATGGTATCCTTGTCCAGCTCCCGCTTCCCAGTCACATTTCCGAGCACACTGTCACCTCGGCGGTCTCGGACGACAAAGATGTTGACGGCTTTGGAGCTATCAACATCGGCGAGCTCGCCAAGCGAGGCGGCCGTCCCCTGTTTGTGCCCTGCACGCCCCAGGGTGTTATGGAGCTCCTCCGAGTGAGTGGCGTGGACCCAGCTGGCAAAGACGCCGTAGTATTGGGACGCAGCGACATCGTTGGCAGCCCCGTCAGCTACCTGCTCAAGAGTGCCGATGCCACTGTGACTGTGTGCCACTCCAAGACCAAGAACTTGACCGAAGTTCTGAAGCGAGCGGATATTGTTGTCGCAGCCATTGGACAGGCCGAGTTTATCAAGGGCGATCAGCTTAAGCCCGGTGCGGTGGTTATTGACGTTGGTACCAATTACATTCCCGATGAATCCAAGAAGTCCGGTCAACGATTGGTTGGAGATGTTCATTTCGAGTCTGCGGTTGAAGTCGCATCTCAAATCACACCTGTTCCCGGCGGTGTTGGTCCTATGACCGTCGCTATGCTCCTGCGGAACGTGGTCAGCTCCGCAAAAGCGTACTTTGAGAAGCAAAAGGACCGCCACATTATTCCCCTGCCCATAAAATTAGAGTCACCCGTCCCTTCAGATATTGCCATCTCTCGTGCCCAGCACCCGAAGCCCATCACCAAGCTCGCTTCTGAGATTGGCATCGCCGCTAATGAACTAGAGCCATACGGCCACACCAAGGCCAAGGTCAGCCTGTCTGTGCTGGACCGTCTTGCGCACCGTCGCAATGGTCGCTATGTTCTTGTCACAGGCATCACACCCACTCCTTTGGGCGAAGGCAAGTCCACCACTACGATGGGTTTGACACAGGCTCTAGGAGCGCATTTGAACAGAATCGTGTTTGCCAACGTCCGACAACCCAGTCAGGGCCCAACTTTCGGTATCAAGGGAGGTGCCGCTGGTGGTGGTTACAGTCAGGTCATTCCCATGGACGAGTTCAACCTTCACTTGACTGGTGACATTCACGCCATTACTGCGGCTAACAATCTTTTGGCTGCCGCTATCGACACTCGTATGTTCCACGAAGCTACACAAAAGGATGGACCCCTGTACAAGCGCCTCGTCCCTAGTAAGAAGGGCAAGCGTGAATTCCAGCCTATCATGTTCCGTCGCTTGAAGAAACTGGGAATTACCAAGACCGACCCGAATGAACTCACCGAAGACGAGATTCGTCGGTTTGCTCGTCTGGACATCGACCCAGAAACCATCACATGGCGCCGTGTTCTTGATGTCAATGACCGACACCTCCGTGGAGTTACCATCGGCCAAGCGGCTACAGAGAAAGGTCTCACCCGCGAAACTGGCTTTGATATCTCGGTGGCCAGTGAGTGTATGGCTATCCTCGCCCTCAGCAGCGACTTGGCCGACATGCGCGAGCGCCTCGGAAACATGGTTGTTGCAACCTCGAAGAATGGTGACCCAGTCACTTGCGACGACATTGGCGCCGGCGGTGCTCTTGCGGCGCTGATGAAGGATGCCATTAAGCCTAACCTGATGCAGAGTTTGGAGGGCACACCAGTGTTTGTCCACGCTGGGCCTTTTGCCAACATTAGTATCGGAGCCAACTCTGTTGTCGCTGACAAGCTGGCCCTGAAGTTGGCTGGTACCGAACCTGATGAAGACCACAACGACAAGACCGGTTTCGTGGTCACGGAAGCCGGATTCGACTTTACCATGGGAGGAGAGCGCTTCTTCAACATCAAGTGCCGATCCTCCGGACTGGTGCCGGACGTTGTTGTCGTTGTTGCGACGGTGCGTGCCCTCAAGGTCCACGGCGGTGGTCCAGAGATCTCGCCTGGCGCGCCTCTTCCCGAGGTGTACAGAACAGAGAATGTGGACATCCTCCGGAAAGGCTGCATTAACTTGCGCAAGCACATTCAAAACGCCAAGCAATACGGTATCCCCGTCGTTGTTGCCGTCAACAAGTTCGAGACCGACACCGATGCCGAAATTGCAGTCATTCGCGAAGAGGCTATTGCTGCGGGTGCAGAAGATGCAGTCCCAGCTAACCACTGGGCTGAGGGCGGTGCGGGCGCTGTTGACCTGGCCAAGAGCGTCGTCACTGCCAGCTCGCAGCCCAAGGACTTTAAGCTGCTCTACGAGCTCGACGGTACCGTCCAAGAACGCATCGACAAGATCGCACGGGTCATGTACGGAGCCGACAAGGTCGAGTTCAGTGAGCTGGCGCAGAAGAAGGTGGACACGTACACCAAACAAGGATTCGGAAACCTACCTATCTGTGTGGCCAAGACTCAGTACTCGCTCAGTCATGACCCTGCTCTTAAGGGTGCTCCTAGTGGCTTCACGGTGCCGGTTCGCGATGTGAGACTTTCTGCTGGCGCAGGATACTTGTGAGTTACTACTTTTTTTTTTGTGTGTGTGTGTGTGTGTTGTATTCAACTGCTAATGGTGCTTAGGTATGCGCTTGCTGCTGATATCCAGACCATTCCCGGGCTGCCTACGGCTCCTGGTTACTTGAATGTCGATGTCGACCCCGCGACTGGCGAGATCGACGGACTTTTCTAGTTTAGGTTCAATATTTTCTTAGACTTTGAGATACCCAGTCCATAACAAAAAAATATCACAATCCAGGGTGTTAGGGGGGAGCCTCATCATTTTGCATATACTTGATTCAACACGGTTGCCATGATTGGGAGGGAGCGACATTTCGCATGATGGTGCATAGCAGGGGTTTGTTCAACACTTTTGTTTTCCGCCTATGTGTGTTTACTGTTATTTTATATCTTAATGAATCTTCTTACTTCTTATTGCTTGGACGATCCTGCACGCCGACTGTGAGGGGTGCAGCTCTAGTATAATCCGATATCCGGATGTTTAGTTTGATTGCCCGAAACTCGGCTTGTAAGAGAACATGCAGGAAATCCCGCGGGAAAAGCGAGGTTTCCGCGGGATTTCCTGCATTTCTGTCTTGTTATGATTAATCAATGCGTTTGTGAGTTTATTGTAGAAATGGGTAGTATCTTGATAGTATGTACGGATGTGTATAGATTGATCCATTGACTGGGTGATGTCACCAATATGCAGGCCGGTGCAACGCCGATGCAGCCTCAAACTGTGTCCTTTTCCTGAGTACCTATATAGTTAGTACCTTTAATGTGGCGTATCACCGCACTTGTTGTATACAACCAACAACTCACCCTGAGTTTTGATGCTACGTACTATAGTAGTAAGACATACCCCGGATTCCTGGCAAACAGGTGACATCCAGCATGACGTTACGGCGCCGGCTTCGGCCAGCGCGCCCCACCGGAGCTCAAAGGCTTCACGGAGCAGCGCCCTGACTCCGCGACTAACTTTTCTTTCCCAATCACTTTTTGAGCAGTAACTCGAGTGCTAGGGTCCTGTACTTTACTGCTATAAGCAATCTAGCACGGATCCTCCGTCGTAGCTGCTGGTCGAGAGGGGAAACCCAAGCCCCACGAGTCATCTGTTTGAGCTCACCGCGCGTGCCTCTCTTAAAACTCTTTGGTGCTTCTTGGTTGCTGCTTCTGACTCACACAAGTAATAAATCTCCGGTGCCCCTGGGATCGATTAGATTCTGCTCCGCTTTATCTTTGATTGCTCGCCCGGCTGGTCCTGTGTTTCTTTTTCATCCCCCCAAGTCGACATATCTCAAGACCGGATCGCGTCGGTCCCGCCCCCCCCCCGTCAGGTCGGCTATTCCACCGTCCACCTCGGCTGCGCGCAGGTCATCCGAACGTCGATTCCGCGCTGCAAGAAAAAGAATAGGAAAGGATTGGGTCGCCCTACCAATCGCTGCGATTGTGTGCTTGCTGCTGTCTTGTTGGCTGGTCGTGTGTGTCCTGTCGAGTGTCCAATAATGGCCGCCTCTCTTCGGACCATCTCCGCCCGTGGAGGCCTGCTGCAATCCCACCTCAGCGCTTCTCGTCGCTTTGCTGCTCCCTTGTCCTCATCTTCTGCTTCGTTTTCCTCGGCTGCGGCTGTCACTTCTCGTGCAAACTACACTCTGCGACCTGCTGCTCTTGCGCCGCTATCCTCGTCTGTTTCCTCGTCGCAACGCCTCGGCTCTCTCTCCGCTCCGGCTCAGACGCGCACCATGGCTTCGCAAGCCCCCAAGATCAAAGTCAAGAACCCCGTGGTCGAACTCGATGGGGATGAGGTATGCTCTTGTCTTTTTCATTTTCTTTTGTTTTGTTTCCGGGAGCGAATCGCGGGATATATACATGTGTATATATGTCTGTGTCACGGTGCGGGGAAATCGATGCCCCTCACCAATCGATTAATATTTCCTCGGACTCTCCAACTCGGATAGATCACAGCAGGGTGCTGACCGGTGGTCCTTTTGGGCGTTTTATAGATGACCAGAATTATTTGGCAAGACATCAAGGACAAAGTATGTACCCTCGCATCCATTGATTGATACGGGGTTGCTGACTGAACATTTGTAACAGTTCATCTTCCCGTTAGTTGACGTTCAAAATGCGATTGATAATAAAATGTTAACCCATGCAGGTACCTCGATATCGACCTCAAGTACTATGACTTGGTATGTGCCCCGGGATTTCTTTCCATCGACTTCGCTAACAACAACCTAGGGCCTGGAATACCGCGATGAGACCAACGACCAGGTCACCATTGATGCCGCCGAGGCCATCAAGCAATACGGCGTCGGCGTCAAGTGCGCCACAATCACGCCTGACGAGGCCCGTGTGAAGGAATTCAACTTGAAGAAGAGTGAGCCGGCCCTTTTAAAATAAAATTTGAAAAAAAAAAAAAAAAAAAAAAAAAAAAAGGACCTGTTACTAACCGTGCATAGTGTGGCTGTCTCCCAACGGTACTATTCGAAACATCCTGTGAGTCCCGAGTCTTGTGTTACTTGGCGCCTGCTAATACAAACCAGCGGCGGAACCGTCTTCCGCGAACCCATTGTCATCCCAAAGATCCCCCGGCTTGTCCCTGGATGGACAAAGCCCATCATTATCGGCCGTCACGCCCACGGTGACCAATACCGAGCCACTGACCGCCTCATTTCCGGCGAGGGTACACTTGAGCTGGTCTTCACCCCCAAGGACGGCAGCGAGCCCGAGCGCATCAAGGTGTACGACTTTAAGGGAACTGGTATTGCCCAGGCACAGTACAACACCGACGACTCGATCCGCGGATTTGCTCATGCCAGCTTCAAGATGGCCCTGCTCAAGGGCCTTCCGCTGTATATGAGCACCAAGAACACGATTCTGAAAAAGTACGACGGCCGGTTCAAGGATGTCTTCCAGGAGATCTTTGAGAAGGACTATAAGAAGGACTTTGACGCCAAGAACATCTGGTACGAGCACCGTCTCATTGACGACATGGTGGCTCAAATGATCAAGAGCGAGGGAGGATTCGTCATGGCCTTGAAGAGTTAGTCTCTCCCTTTCTCTGTGTGTGTACATCTTTGTGCAATGGACTTGAAACTAACCTGGTACAGACTACGACGGCGACGTGCAGTCCGACATTGTCGCGCAAGGATTCGGATCTCTCGGTTTGATGACATCCACCCTTGCAACCCCGGACGGCTCAGCCTTTGAGGCTGAAGCCGCCCACGGCACCGTGACTCGTCACTACCGCGAGCACCAAAAGGGCCGCGAGACGTCGACGAACCCGATCGCTTCGATTTTCGCCTGGACCCGCGGTCTGATCCAGCGTGGCCAGCTGGACAACACCCCGGATGTTGTCGCTTTCGCCGAGGCGCTCGAGAAGGCGTGCATTGATGTTGTCAACGACGACGAGATTATGACCAAGGATCTGGCTCTTGCGCGCGGCCGCAAGGACCGTGAAGCCTGGGTTACGACCCGTGAATACCTGGATGCGGTGGAGAAGAAGCTCAAGGGAAATCTGAGCAAGGCCAGACTGTAAATATTAGTTTTTCTGGATTCGTTTAGTGCTTTGGGTGTTGGGTACTTCCTAGTATCAATAAATCGATAAATCAGTATCAGTCGATCTGGGCATTACATATTCCTTATAACATTAGTATTTACGATAATGTCAACCCATTCTGCATGTGAACGACATGTGATGGGCTGTCCTTGATATAGCATTCCCGGGTGGGATCGGAGGGATTAGGGGGTGGCTGCATTGGGTGAACATGAACCTCGGACAGTTGTCCTGAGATTTTCAAGGTTGTCCAGTGTGCATTTGAAATGTCTGAAGTTTAGAATTATGTCAGTCACTTGGGTCCTTGAAGTTTATTTTCTTTGGGTAGCTGGGCGTCTATGCCTCTATGCCGTGTCGACACCCGAGGTATGCAACTATACATGTATGTAATTACCAAATTAGGAAACTATCACTGCCCTTCACTACATGTACTACTCCGTACACACAATCTTCACCCCACGCGGCCCACTCCCTCTCATCTCGTCAATCGCAGCCACAACCGCCTCCAGCCCTCCCTGCCGCACATGAACCGGATGGGGCTTGATCTTGCCCGCCGCAAGCAACTTTTCGCCCAACACCGCCCATTCCCTGGCAAACGCTGCCTGGTCCGGGTCGGCAGGGTGGACTTTGCCCGGTGGTAGTTCGAAGCTTTCGCCGGTCATGGCGTATGCGAGAGCCGTTGTGCCGATGGCGGATTCTTCTGGCCGCAGGGTCTTGAAAGGTCCGGGGACGGGGGGTTTGATGGTATGGTAGTGTCCGCCAGACGGGGAGAGGATGGAGGCGCAGAGCGTGCCGGAGGCTTCGTTTCCGATGCAGTCGATTATGTAGCCAATGGAAGAATTGTTGCTGGTCACGGTGGCCAGCACGTCGTCGGCGCATGTGGCCTCGTTGTAGTCGAACCAGCCATCGGCGCCGCGTGACTGCACGAGGTCGAAGTTGCTGGGCGAGCAGGCTGTGTATACTTTGTATCCAGACCTAATACGGTGGGGAGGTTTTTTTCTCAGCGTGATACATGATATATGGACGTACTACGTATTGGACAGACATACAGTTTAGCAGCCTGAATGGCCAACGACCCTGTCGCCGAACTTCCGCCATAGACAAAAACAGCAGGATCAGCGATGGGCTCCGGGGTCTCATCGGCAGATGGCAGTCGCATTTTCATAATCCAATACATGGCCTGGCCGATAGTCGCCATGCCGACGCCGAGCGACACGGCTTCGCCAAAGCTCAGGTTGTCGGGTTTGTGCATGGTAGCGAGCTCCTTGCTGATGACTATGCTTGCATATGCCCCGTCTTCTGGTTCTACTATGTTGCCTGCTCCGGATTAGTATAACATTCAATTGTTTCCAGGAGAATGTGAAAGGGAAAAGAAAAAAAAATAAGAATACCTCCATGGCATACACCAGACACTGCATCCCCCGGCTTGAACCGCGTCACATTCTCTCCAACTGCTGTGACAACCCCAGCCCAGTCACAGCCAACAATAGTTCCCGGGCCACCCAGCTTGTCGACATGCGCAATATCGGTGGGATTAAGCGCCCATGCTTTTGCTTCGGCAATCAGATAGTCTGGCCGCAGTCGCGGGGCCGGCACGTCCGATTCGATTTGGATGTGGCCCGGTGTGATTATGCGAATGGCACGACGTGTGGTTGGGGTGGCCATGTTGGGAATTTCTAATGTGTCGATTTTTTCCCAATTGACTGGACATCAACAAAGTTAATTCAGGATGTTGTTCGTGCGAGATTCAATGTTGGTGCTTATGTACCCCGCGATTAATTAACTAGGTCCTGATGTATCTGTATTATTCAGCCACTAGAAGTATACACACGGCCTTCGGAATTTTTTTTTCTGGCCGACAGAAAACAATCTTCTAAGTAATGAATTAGCTGAGTACTACCAAAGCCCATAATATAAGCCCCATGATATCAAGATCTGAAAAACTAATACAAAAACCCGTCGCTTCGGTAGTCGGAAACCGGCGCATCAGTCGACCCGGAGCCCATTAACTAGCTAATATTAGTTTGGTCCGCGTTTCGTCCGTGTTGGATTTTGAATTTGGGAATGATATTGATATTTTTAGACTGGTCGGTTTTGGAATAATAGATTGGTACATATATGTAACGGGTTACGCGATGTAATTAGTGTGCAACGATCAATTTGGAGTCTGCGTGTTGCACGCGAACGATCGGAGAGGATGGCATAGTGTGGTCTATACCACAGTGAACAATTCAATGTTGACTTTTTTCTATTTTTTAAACAAATGAAAAAGCTAGCTTATTCAAACGCTACAATTCGATGTTAGAAAGCTTCTCTCCAATGTCTCAATTGATCAAGTTGTTAGTGAGCGAGGGACGGTTAGGATTATTGCCAAATTAGGAAATTTCAACCCCTGCAAGTTGACGTAATACAACTTCCAACGCATCGGTAAACACATCTACGTTGAGATATGGACCATAAAAAAAACAGGAGTTATAAAAATGAGTCTATTCCGGCATGATATAATAGATATCACTTGTCTAAAATGCCACAAAGAATAACCAATGCTCGTACTGTACACGGTCAAACAATAAAAAAACAAAAAATTAAGCTTCCGTCTAGATGCTGGAGGCTGAAGGGGTATAAAAATAAAGGCTCAAAATGCAGTCAAGACAGAAAGATAGGTAGTAAAGGTCGTACAGGTGAGATCATGCAGAACTCAAAACATCAAGCCATTCAGCAGTTTTTATCCGCTCACTAGGGGTTTTGACAACAGCCGGTACTATAGTTCGCTCGACCAGGCCTCTGCGCGGAACCCGTGTGCCGTGATGTCCAGAACGTACAAAGTCGAGGACGCGATAGCCTTCGCGCGACATGGCCAGCCGCTGCATATTGCTCGTTCCCGGATAGAGGAGAAGATCGCCGGTTGCTGCGGCAAGAAGAGTGAGGGCTAGAGAAAACACATCGGACGCTGGGGTGGACATCCCCGGCGATTTCATTGCAGAAACTGTCATTAGTTCCGGAGCCGCGAATGGTGGAGTCAGCGCCGACAGGGCGACTCCTCCGAGATGACCAGACTCTTCCAACGAGATGCTGTGGGCCGATGAAAAATCGGCATATAATGCCTCAAACTGGAATTCAGCAGAATTGCTGCTGTCGCTAATCCGGCGACGACGCAAGAGGATATTGTGAGGTTTGATGTCGCCATGGACAACCCCTGCCTCGGCATGAAGCCAATTCAAACCCTTTATTAACTGCGCAGCTAGAGTGGTCCAACATGGCATGGACAAAACAGGATCTAGCATTGTCCTTGTTGAAAAATTCTCCTTTGATCGCAGCGCACATTCCTCGATGTGCGTCGACAGCGCAAGAGGGATCGCAGACATCACAATCGAAGAAGACGCAGTGATGAAACCATAGAACGGCACGCTATACTTATCGGCGCTGGCAGTCGCTGCCATTTGACTCAGGACTTGGGCTTCGGCGGCGAGCACAGGTTCTGCATCGTGCCGTAAAGGCACCTTGACAGCAAGAATGCGACCAGACGCGACGGGTGACGGGGGTGGCGTCAAAGCCGGCGCATCAGACACCCATCTCGTCGTAGCTTTGTATACCACGCTCCATACGCCGCGTCCGAATTCCACGAGTCGTGCGCTTATGCCGTCTTTCTCGATCTCGAGATCGTATGAGAACTCGAGAGTGTGACTTGACTGCGGATTGCTTCTCGGAGCTTCTTGGGTTTGGCATGGGGTGCTCGGGTTGTCGGCGTCTAATGGATCGTCCAAGATACTCGTCGGGGTATCTGGAGGAGTTAAACGAGAGGACTGGTCATGTTCGAATTGGCTCTCATTTTCGTGCAATATTTCCACCACCTTCTGCGCAGGAGTATGGCTAGCTGCCATCTGACCTAATTAGATATTGCTGTATCGGGAAATTTTAGGGCGAGCTCGATGATTGAGATAGGGTTCGCGTGGGTTTTATTTTGGGTATAAGTGTATGTATATATGTATAGGTATATATTCCGCGAGAAAAATATAAGGAGCGACTGAAAAATTAATGCGAACGAGGAGCGAAGATGTAAATGCTGGTCTTTTTGCCGACAGACATGATCAAGGACGGAAACGGCAATTGGACGAGTGGCGACGGGATGAAAGCGGCGCCAGTGGCAAAAGGAATGGGTAAGAATGATAGAAAGATAGACAGACAGACAGATATTTAGACGCGACAGACAGAACAGTAAGGATGAAAGAAAAAAAAAAAGAGAAAGAGAGAGAGAAGTGAGGCGGGGCGAGGATGTTCAATGTTAAATTAGCTAATCTCCCCCCAAGTCATCATAACCATCGGGAAGCCGCGAAATGTCACCCAACCACGACCGTTGCACCGGCTAGACCAATCGAGCAAGCCGGCTTGAGCGGGTTTTCGATCGCCAAGCCTTTCCTGGGCTCGTCTGTGAGCTGTGGACTCCATTGTTATTATTCTGGTGGCAGATACTTGTATTGGGCCGATTTTATCGGGTGTTGGCTGACGAGACGAGTGACGTCAGAGGCCTGGTTAAGCATTAACCGCCTTGCCGAAACGGGCTTCTTAGGGCTTCTCATATCATCAATTCAATGTTGATGCACATGAATATATAGCTGGATTGCTTTCAAATGAATCTTCTAACAGCTGCTTGATTGGTCATGTTCAAATGTCGCTATAAATTATTCTGATAAGTGCCATCTCCCTATCACTATCGAACAGTCTTACTTGGCCCCCTGGTCTCCTATGACAATCACTCGAATCCTAGAATTGCATTCAACAGGATGGGACGTGTTTAAACATATTTACATGTATCAACCATCCATTTGCTGTTTCCAGGTGTCAAGCAGTCGCGCCATGCATGTCGAAGCATCTCCGTCACCTCGGCCAATAAAAACTTTTTAAGCCCGTTGCGTGAAGTAGAACTTGTGTGAGTCTAAATTTGTTGATTACGGATTGTGAGAAATATTCCGAGGGAAATACGACACGGCAAGACCTGGATGAGGCTGACTGAGCTAGATGTGCATGCATATTTAAGGTGGCGCACGTGGACTACTTTGGTCCGACGATTTCCCAGTGCACTCGAAGGCACTCGCAAGGCGACCCCAACTTCGTACGTTGAGACACTTGTGAGCCAGATATCTTTCTTGAAAGATATCGAATATCCATATTATGCTAAAATGGTCATTTCACGTAGGTAGCGATTCATCCCTAAATGCAGGGAATAACATAGAGTCCCATTTTTGTATCGTATTGGAAATCTGCCCAGTGGCCGTGCCGGCGGCAGTGAAGCAAGCCGCAATAACTCGTTTCCGAATGTGCGTTCTCCGTATAGTCCTCCTACTGGTCCGCCTGGAAACTCAATTAGAACGAATCTGATATCACCATGACTGGGGGGGACCATTCATCATTGAACCTTGTTTACCCCACGTCCCAAATGTGGCGACACTCACAAATCAAAAAAGGTTCCGACCTCACTTTAACCGAATTGACGGTCTATTTGTGCTGCCAGGATACTTCTCAGGGATAAGTTTGGCTGTGCGCGAGATTAACCAGGCTATTGATTCATAACCCCAAAAGTGTAGATTCACACGGTATGAAAGACCAAATCGATTCCAGCTCTGAGATAAATCTCAATGCTGCTTCAAATATGCCTCACCCGTCAAGCTCATCGAAAAGTTTCTTTGCTTTCAGCAACACCATCAACGGAGCTGCGAGGGGAGCTGCCCGAGTGGCCCAAGCCGTGAATCCTTCCAACAAGCAACCTCTGTGGAATGTTCCTGTGGCAACAGAGGAAGATGTGAATGATGCTGTTGCGGCCGCAAGCGAAGCATTTGCTTCCTGGTCGCATCTGGCCTGGGCTGAAAGAGGCGCATGTCTCATACAAGCAAAAGAAGCTCTACTCGAAATACATGATGATATGGCAGATTTAATCATGCAGGAAACCGGCAAACCTGTAAGTATCGTCAGTACAAAGTGTTAGTTGGAAATGCGGCGTCCTGAACATAAACGGAGATTCGAGTTGCAAAACTAGAGATCGAGTTGTCAGTTCGGCTGCTTCTGTATTATGGTACGACAAACGAACATCCAGCTTGCAGTCAAAAGAGACTTACCAGCAGCAGCTTCTCACTCAAAGCTGGAAACCAAGGTCGTAACAGATAACGACGAGCTCCAGGTGACAGCACGCTATGTTCCGATGGGTGTCGTTGCCGCTATTTGCCCATCCAGTGATCCCTTGATGCTGGCAATAGGAAAGCTTGCTCCGGCCTTGATCACTGGCAACACAGTGATCGTGAAACCCTCACCCTTCGCACCGTACAGCATCTTGAAATTCGTGGCTTGCGTCCAATCGCTCTTCCCGCCAGGGGTTATTCAGGCTCTAAATGGTGACGTGAAACTGGGTCCTCTGCTTGTGGATCATCCGAAAATCCAGAAAATCAGCTTCACAGGATCTGTGGAAATAGGCAAGACAGTCATGGCAGCAGCTAGCAAAACCCTCAAACGAGTGACTTTGAGCCTGAGTGGAAATGGCGCATGCATTGTGTGTCCAGATGTAGACGTGTCTCTGGTAGCACCCCAGGTTGCTGTGGGGGCATTCCTAAATTCCGGGCAGCTGTGCCTTGCGAATCGGCGAATATATGTGCACGAAGACATATACAATGACTTTATGCAACTTATGGTCGATGCTGTTAAGCTTTGGAAAGCCGGTCCAGCATCGAGTGACACTGCTATATTAGGCCCGATTCAGAACGAGAAGCGCTATAGAAACGTCAAGGATATATTTGCTGACTCACAGAGAAACGGATATAAATTTTGTCTGGGAAGTGGTGTTATTACTGATGAGAAAGGCTTTATCATACAGCCTGCTATCATCGACAACCCCCCGGAGGACTCGAGAGTCGTCAGAGAAGAAGTGTTTGGTAGGTATTAAACGATAGCCAGTGGTGAATAAGTAGCTAACATAATTTCAAAGGCCCCATTACTTCTTTAATGCCGTGGAAAGACGAAAAAGAGGTGATTTCTCGAGTGAACAACACGAAAGCTGGGCTAGGAGCCAGCATCTGGTCGGGTGATATCGATCGCGCCACCGATCTTGGCGAGCAGATAGAATCTGGCATGATCACAATAAATCGGCACCCAGCTCCTATACCGAGTGGTCATCTTGCTGGATGGAAAGAAAGCGGGATAGGGGGTGAATGGGGATTCGAAGGACTGTTGTCTTGCTGCAATATGCAAACTGTGCACCGCTACAAGATGCCTGTTGCGCCGGGATCGGCCGAAGCTGACTGACTGGTCGAGTTGTTTGCGAAAAGCGTCAATTACTTTTTTTTTAAGCGTTTCTAATTGAATAGGCTCCGGGTTGATGGCGCAATGTTGAAGTTGGAAAAATGTTTTAATAGGCCCCCGTAGAGAAGGGAAGGGCTGGTGCTCCTTCCCCGTCGTCAACTGGTCATGTGCCTTGTTGAAGCATATTAATGCCAGCGTGTTCTTCATTCTCTCACACATGCTCTCGTTTATGTACTTCAGACCTATCATCATCTCAGACTCGCTCGTTATCACATTCTGTTTGCAGTCTATCTTCCTTGCCGTCTAATCGTTACAGTTTCAGCTTTTAGGCTCTGCTCTTGATCGCGAGTTATTGGACTCGCCGGAGTCTTATCTACTACGTCTCCAAAATCGAGGACTGAACAGTTAGGTCTCGAATGGAACCGACGTGGGAGCCCGCCCCAGTACACCGCCCACTCTTTTATATCCTGCGTCCAGGGAACCAAGTTGTTCCCCTACTTCCGGTCGATGAACTGCCACACTGGCTTCAGATCGTCCAAAATTTCCCTCTTGAAACCAATAATATGCACCCCGCAAGCATGGGATGGTTCCCCCGCCTTGGAGAATACGATATCGTTTGTCTATACTGCACATCTGCCATCGAGAGCCTATCCAACCGCTCAACAAAACACAATGAGCCACCTTCCTCTGGTCTGTCTGAGAATTCTCTGTATTATCGCGGCTATCCTGGGTCCGCCATTTTCTTTTTTCATAATCATGGTTTTCCATTGCAAAACATGGCCTGGCGTCCATTATGGCAGGGACACGACCTCGTCGTGCACTCTCACGCTCCAATGTCGCGTCTGAACCCTAGAGCCACCACATTCAATCCGGTCTTTGGTGCATCAAACATTCGTTATAGCTCATCTGGTTCTAATGAGCTGGCAAGCTCTCTTTTTTCTCGAAAGTCTCAACTCGTTTCGTGATCAATATGCAAGCAGCTTGTAACTCTGGTCATTGACCAAAATCGACAAGCCTGAGAGCTATACCATTACACGTAACAATACTGTGCATGGGGATGAGTAGCCATGGGCTCTTGATAAACCGATGGCGTTATTACAAGGTTGGAAACCAATGTGCAATGGCATCACCAGCATGAAGCCCTGATACACACAGAATACAATCCCGGCGGCCCAGCAGCGCATTCTATCATCATAAAATCCCATTCGAGAGATACGGTCAGTCAACTTTAGGGATACCACTACTTCTAAGGGACAAACCTGCATGTTTTACCATACATTCCCAAGCTCTGATTATCTTGTATGTAATACTTGCTCGAGGTATTTAACGTGCAGTGTTCACCAGAATACTGTCGCAAAAGGACTGCGTGTGTTGTACTCATAAAATTGGAATTCGCTTGTTCGATCATTACTTCAAAAATATACAAATACATTAATTGATTGTAACACATCATGTCCAAAGTAAATTGATTAACCAACGTGGGAGCGCCATGGATGCATATGGTATAAAGCTTTGTAGAGAAGCCATCCCTAATTACCCAAAAACAAAAGAGAAGGAAATAAAAATAAAACGACTCAGGCGTAGCTATTAATCATCTTCAGCAGTCCATTGCCGGATTAGCGCCTGGGAAGCTGTGCCGCCCAAGGTTCTATGAACCATGACACATGACCTTGCAACCGGTGGCATCACCTCCATATATCTCCGTAACAACTTGAACAGCACAGCGGGATCGAGACAGTTAAGATTCTTCTGCTTGGGAAAATACTCGAATGCATCGTACATCGACATTGGTAACGGCCGATCTGGAGAAGGAGGTTGGTTTGCCGTGCTTGATTCGGCATCCGAGGGAATGGCATGGATGGCAGATTCGCGGAGTTGTTTTGGGATAAAGCGGAAAAGCTCAGGAATGGCTTTGATAGTATCGGTGCACGACTCGCTAGGAAACAGCTTCTCGAGCATAAAGCTGATGGGCTCCGACGAGCGAGTAGTGAACGAGTGAATGACGCCGTGAGCCATCTCGATACCCTCTACGAGCCTTTCGTGGGCGATTTTGATAGACAGTATGTCTAAAATTTCTTCTGGATTTTTGGGTTCCATGTAAAAGATCGCAGCTGGCCTGGAGTTCCTAAATGTATCACCTGGCCGGATCAACAGAGGCTCAAATGGTCGGGAATCCCACGCCAAGTTGGAGCCTTTAATGAGCTGTAGCGAGGTACCCGACGACGCTCGGTAGTTGTCAATATATGGCCTCAATGCCACTTGCGTGTGTCGTGTAGCCTTATCAAATAGCACGTCCCACCCTTTCCTCGCCTCTCTTAGCGTAGAATCCATATCTCTGAGCATCTCCGGGGGCGTGGTAGGATTCATCCATGCCGCCTCAAGGTTTAGCTCAAGACGATCGATTTGGTTCAGCTTTTTGTTCAGTGACATGGCAGCGTCCCAGTTTCTCAACTGATAGTTATAATATGAATGTGCTCTAGTGTATTGGTTGCGTAGTTTCCTTAATTTTGCTTCTGAGACCACCTCCTTTGTGGCACTCTTCTCCGAGGTCCTTTTCTTTGCGGCCTGTCTTTTGTCAGTCTGTTTCTCGTCAGTCTCCTTCTCGTCGGCCGGCTTCCCCCTCGCTTGCTCGCTACTTTCAAGTGCTGCAACATATTCGTCATGTGCAGCATTGAATTCCTTCCGGTGCCTGAATAAAGGTATTGACAAAAAGAGCGGATTCTCGGTGTAATGCTGAGGTCTATCGGGGTAAATTACAGAGGGTGGAAATTCGGTTATCGGCGCATGTTGAATAGGTTCACGACCTGCAGGAGTTGTGACATTTGCTTCAGCGGCTCTTTTAAGAACAGCAGCGCTACTTTTGGTAATTGTTTCATATCCTCGCAGTGCGATTAGTTCACGGTTATCATGTTCGGCAAGGTAGAAAGCATGCCGCGCAGCAGCCACATTTTGGATGGCCACTTTCTTCCTGGTGCCGAGTTGGTGGGGGTGTATCGATTCCGCATCGTCCCTATCAAACACTCCTATAAAGCGCATTCTCCAGTCGTGAAGTATACTGTGTTCCAGGAGAGTTCTCGTGTGAAAATGCGACCAGATGCGAGGTACCATCTTAAGCGATTCGTCCGAGAAATTAGTAAGAAACAAGATATTCTTCTTCTTGGCTGCTTCCGTGTGGAGCACATGCTTTTCCAGAATCTTCATCCAGTCGATCCCAGGTGAAGAGTATTTAATATCTTCCCCATACAGCTCAACCCCCTTCCGTTTCGCTAACTCTTGCAGGAATGTTTTGTAGATTCTGAGACGAGGTTCGACGAGAACATGGAGGTCCGGTTGTAACTTCTCGTTCAATTTCGATGACAAAATCCCCCATCCTGGATTGATGTCAAGTATAATAGACGGCCTGTCGTCTTCGAGGTAAGGTCTTGCTCGTTCGAAAACATCGTCTGTGACCCGGCGAAGTTAGCGACACGTCCCCCGTCAAGGGTTGCCCATTACTTATGCCAGAGGGCTGGGGAGGGCTCCATACCACAAAACTGTTCGTTTATAACTTCAATGCGCTTGTTGGAAGACCAATTCTTGCCAAAGGGAGAGACGATTGCCTCGTTCGAGGGTTTTCTGGCCGCCGATTGGAGGAACCGAGAATGCCGTACGCCGCACTTGCTGGGTAGACCATAGGCAGGAGAGCATTGTCTGACTCGCAGCCTGGCCTGCGCTCGAGGTATCAAACAGTTCCTCATCGGTTCTCGTTGCGCTGATTGAACAGCGCATTCGGGTGTTGGACGTTGGACGTGGAGTCGCTCTCCTCAGCGAAGCGGCTGGAAGCGGCAAAATAACAAACGAAGCCGCGCCGAAGTTGACCGAAGTATCCAGCCACGGCCTCTAGGCTTCCACGTTGCTCAACGTCGCCAGTCGAAATAACATGTCACCGAAGCAGGAAGATGTGTGTCTTCTTTGCCTGTGACAGAAGACACCGCTATTTCCGGTCCGCTACTCCTTTGTTGCAACTAGACTTGTCCAGAGAACCTTGAAGACGCTGCACCCCACTTGATTGACCTGGATGCGCCAGGGTTGTTTCACGTTTTGACATCCATACACGCCATTCCCCAAGGTCAACCCGGATCTCCCATGTGAGACGCGATTGGGATTTGTCTGTGTTTACGAGCTTCTAGTCCTGGGAGAGTTCAACGCATCCCGTGAGAACACGGCCGATCTCGCTCGTCATGGCCTTAAACGGAGGAGCTGCCGTCCGGCACAGCGTCGAGCAGATCACTCGAATGGCGCAGGACTACCAGTATAATCCCATGGTACAATTAAAATACTGGCTGAGGACTGCTAGCTCTTTAGTAAAAGAGGTATGTTTGCGCTGACTCGCCTCCTTGATCCTACGTTCTAATATATGGGGCATATTGCAGGCTGCCATCTACGAACGAGAAGGTTATGATGAGCAGGCATATCTATTACTTTTTCGCCATGCCCAGCTCGTTCTTGCGAATCTGGTCAACCACCCAGATGCGAACGACCCGACAAATCGCCAGGGACTTCGCGCCGCAGAGAGGCAGGTCAATATCAACCTGGAGAAGCTGGAGGCGCTGAAACCTCGAATCAACAAGCGATATGAACAATACAAGCAGTCGGTTCAAGACATTAAATTGAGGAAGGCAAATATATCGTCCTTGCCAAATGACTCGCAGACGGCTCGCAACCCGTCCCTCGCTGATCCGGTTTTGTCTGATGCAGCACAACCACTGGAAGCAGGAGAGAACAAAGATCTAGCAGTGAAAATCGCGCAAAAGGAAATCAGTCGCAGGGCCACGATGAGACGGGAGAATAGGCAAGCTGTTATTTCACCGGAAGAGGAGCGTGTAAAGCGCACCGGAGGCGTGTGGGGAAATTGGGAGCAGGCCCTGGAGCATCAGCCTGATGATCTCAGTCGCAGCCTCCAAGAAGTCAGGACACATATCGATGGAGAGAAGAACAAGAAGGAGAACAGTCTACCCAACCAACATGTGGCGCGGAATGAGCAGCATTCAACGTACTCATATCCAATAGTCCCTCAGCAAAGCCGCTTCAACGCCCCTGTTCCCACCATCCCCATGCGGCCATCCCATCAGGAACAACCTGAATTGCTACCCCCTTTGCGCCCGGCTAAGCAGTCACTGACATCGCAACCTCATTATGAACAACCTCCGCCCCTTCCGAGCAAACCCTTTTCGACTGCGCCGCCAGTGCCTCGCAAGGACAAACCGGCTCTCGTCGACTCGCAATCGGACCTCAATCCGTCCACTTTTACCTTCAAACCATCGGCTTATCTCGAAAACGGAACGCCCCTACGGACTGTATTTTTACCACCAACTCTGCGCCATCAGTTTCTCACCCTTGCCAGCTCCAATACAAAACGGAATCTGGAGACCTGTGGGATTTTGTGTGGGACTCTGATATCAAACGCCTTGTTCATCTCTAAGCTACTTATTCCAGAGCAGGAGTCAACGTCTGACACCTGTGAAACTGTAAATGAAACAGCCATATTCGAATACTGTGATTCCGAGGACGTGATGGTTCTAGGCTGGATCCATACGCACCCTTCCCAGACATGCTTCATGAGCTCGCGCGACTTACACACTCATTGCGGGTACCAAGCCATGCTGCCGGAAAGCATCGCTATTGTCTGCGCGCCATCCAAGGAACCGAGCTGGGGAGTTTTTCGACTTACAGACCCCCCTGGGCTGAAATCGGTCCTCGGCTGTACCCAAACAGGACTCTTTCATCCTCACGCCGAATCGAATTTATATACCGATGCCCTTCGACCGGGGCATGTGTTTGAGGCACAGGGCCTGGAATTTGACACTGTCGACCTGCGCCCGCGTGCTTGATCAGACACTGGACGGTTCAAAGCTGTACCAATGGATTTGAATTGGCATATTCAAAATATTCAAAGCATAATTGTCCCAGAGCGTAATAGAAAGAACATGAAGTCATGTGTAATGAAATAACATATACCCCGGTTTTTCACTTGCTTCAAATATTTCCCACTATACCTATATCATATATGTATTCTCGGCTATAATCGTATGCAATCCGTAATCTGCGGCCTTGTAGCAAATGCAAATACCCCTGCTGCAGTATCGACACCAATGGACAGCTTGAAGTGTGGGCTGTTCCAGCTCTAGGGTTGCAATCGGTGAAACTAGTGTGTGGGGTCGTGGAGCTGTCCCCAGCCGGTTATCGAGCTTTAACTGATTATTTATCTGGCCACCTCAACCGTCAAGGGACTCCTGTTTTCCTCCACCAGGCACAATAACAAGCACGCAACTCTGTAACTTCTCAAGTCCTTCGTCTAATCTATCAAACCTCGCTTGCTTGGATACGGCGAACCGCATTACGACCCTCACATGTCCGCTGCCCCGACCCGTTCTGGATCACGGTCTGGAACACCTCTGGGCACACGATCGCAGTCGTTAGCATCTTCCATCTCGTCGTCGTCTTCATCGTCGCGGAAAAAGTCAGACCAATCTGATGGTGGTCGCCCGGCAGCTTCCAATTACTTCTCCTACCCTGTGAGCCGCGTGGTGTCCGGGCTCTATCGACGCATCACCGACCCCCCGCAACAGAGTCGCAATGGGAATGGGAATCGCCACAACGATATGACTTCTTCGTACTCTGCATCGCTGTACACCCCAATGCGCACTGCGTCCCCCTTCCAACCGCCCCCGCTCAGCGCCCTGACGCTCAGCTCCTCGGCCACTGCTGCAGGCTATCAGCATATCCTCACTCGCGCGCTCGCGGAAGAAATCCGACTTTTGGTACCGCCGCGCCTACAGCTAATTGATACGTGGAATTTAGCGTATTCGTTGGAGCGCGATGGTTCGTCGCTGGGGACGCTATATGATGCCTGCAGGCAGGTATCCGAGCGCAGTCCGCGGGCTGGCTACGTGCTCGTCGTGCGCGATAACTCGGATGGCGGTGCGGTGTTTGGGGCCTACTTGACCGATCCGCCGCATCCTAGTCCGCACTTTTATGGAACCGGGGAATGCTTTTTGTGGAGAGCAAGTGTGTTGTCGTCAACTCCGCTGCTTCTGGACCACCACCACGAGCAAACCGGCAACAAAGGCGCGGAAACCGACGCAGAAGGGGGATTTCACACAATGACAGATGATGAGCTGCGAAGGGCAGGATTTCCTCCACCCCCAAGCGCAGATACGACAAATGCTGTTCGAAGCACGACGTTGAGAGCGAGTACCCCGACTCCAGATAGACAGGCCGACAAACCGCTCAACAATAACAACAATTCGAATACCGATCTCCTTGCTTTGCCAGGAGATTCAGCAAGGGGGAGTAGAAGCGGAACAAGCAC
Source organism: Talaromyces islandicus (assembly GCA_000985935.1). NCBI lineage: Eukaryota > Fungi > Ascomycota > Eurotiomycetes > Eurotiales > Trichocomaceae > Talaromyces > Talaromyces islandicus. The sequence continues at coordinate 1,198,316 of CVMT01000004.1, read as the reverse complement.
ACCGGAACGAATTCGCTTCAAAGCGTTTCCTTATAGCGGTGTGAACGACTATATGATGTTTTGCGAGACTGGATTTCTGAGCGTGGGTGGAGGGTGAGTGAATCGTAAACAGAAGAAGAAGTCATGATACTAACTGTTAGCAGTGACGGTCACTACGGTCTCTGGATTGACGACTCGGTTGAAAAAGGTGTAAGCGCGTCTTGTCCTACGTTTGGTAATGAGCCTCTGTCAGACGAAGGCACGAAATTCGATATTTTAGGCGTCGAGGTTTGGTACGTTGGGTCTTCATGAGATAATGATTTATGTAGAACGGGTAAATAATGATATAACTACAGTCGTACAATCTCAGGGCTTTGTAATGGTATTAAAATGTAATCGCTATTGCTACCGAACCGTAAAAGTAAAAGACGATAGCTAAAACACGGACAATATGCATGAAAGGGTCTTCAACGAAATAGAGGAAGCAAGTGAAAAAGATGAAATGCCATCGTAAGAAACACTGGGGTATGGGTAAACAAGCATAAAACTAAAACCGGCCAATCTGGACGCCAATAAAAAAGAATACATATATTAAAAAAAAAGTCTGAAACGAAAGCAAATCGCCACCATTTTCTCGATTGTAGGAGAAAAATAAACTGCCGTTCCTCAGTTCAGTAAGGAGAATTCACGATATCATTACGACCCAGTCGGTTCGCTGCACTTCTTCGAGCAGGAGTCATTGGAGCAGCGATACTCTCCCGAGTGGGTTTCTTGAAGCTCTTTTTCTGCACCATGTTGACCTCGTTAGGGAGAGCAACAATGACGTTCTTGTCTGAACCAAATCTGAAGTTATCGGCCATGACATTCTCTCCGTACCGCTTGATGGTGTACGGGTCTTTTCTTCCGGCAAGGACTTTCTTCATGTTCCAGGTGATGATGAACGGACCGGTTGCTGTGATGATAGATGTTTCGTCACTGTCAACACCAGTATTGAAACGTGCAGGAGTAAACGACAAAGGCTGCTTGGTCTCGTGCTGGAATTGGGCGACATGCGATGGTTGAAGACCAAGTCGACGAGGCTGTGGTTTAGCGTCCTTGGCGAATGACTTTTCAAACCCAAGCTTGCCTTCATTCTTGCCATCCTTTTGAAGTGTGTCGATAAGTAGGAGATAGGTACGGCAAGTGGCTAGGACCCAGCGGCCATTTGCAGAAACATCCAAACCAATGATCTGCTCTCCCAGAGCTGGGATGTGTGTCTTGGCGTTAATTCCCAGACGATCGAAAAGACGAACATCTCCCTTGTTAGAGGCAACGGCAATATATCCCTTCTCTGTCGTAGCAGTAGCGGAAAAGTCATTCTTGCTAGCATATTGTTTCAAATTTGAATCAACCAGCTTGTTGCCAGACTGACGCGGGTCAATTCGGAAGAGGGCGTTGTTGGAGATACCCAAAAATGGTTGTGCTGAGGTCATCTGAGAGAACTTCTGCTCAGGTGCGAAAGTCGTGACTCCAATATCATCGTGAACCTTCCATTCGTCGACAACCTTTCCGTATTCAAGGTCCATACGATACAATGAGTTGGGGTCAGCTTCATTCTGCAGGATTAAGTTTGAATCCTCAGCGTGCAACATGACTTTCTTAGGACTAAAAAGTTTGCCCTTGGGGGTCTCAACTTTGGAGATATTGGTAGAGAATTCGAGGTTGTTGTTTGGAGTGTGTTTGAAAACACCAATCTTGGAGCCACGGACGACGAATGACCGGTCGTGCTTATAGCCAACAGCAAGCTGTGAGTTGACGTTTCCATCCTCGGGCTTGGTAATAACATCGTCCTCTTCCTCATCCGTGTCATAATGTTCGCTACGCTGTTCTTCCTCTTCCTCTTCCTCTTCCTCTTCTTCCTCCTGGTCTTCCTGTGCCTCTGCAGCCTCCGGTTCTGCATCTTCCATAGTAAGGTCCTGGAAGGCATCTAGAACGTATTCTCTTTCATCCTCCTTTTGCTTGATCCACTTGGTTTCGTTCAATTGTTCCCATAGTGCCTGCATAAGGCCTTCCTGAAACCTCTCCTCTGTTGGCTGATCCCTGAATCTCAGAAGCCAAGAGTATGCCGAGCCGTCGTCCGTATAGTGGTTGAAGATGAAAGAGAGATATTCAAAGTTGAAAACTGGGTTAATATCCGCGACCACGGCCTGGCCAAGCCACTCCTTATCTTTCCCGGTAATTTGAAGCCAATATTGCCAGTTGCCAATTTCAGTAACCGTAGCATCGACCTCGCTATCTTGTAGAACAAACGTGCCACTTTGGAAATCAAACAAATGAAGCTCGGCGTGCTCTTTGGCCAGAACATCTCCAGAAGTAGGAGCAGTGGCCGAAGGCGGGGCGGTAGTTATGTCTTCAGCTGGCTTGATGTTGCCTTTCGCCTTCGCATATTCCACGTCTTTTGCCATGGCTGTAGCAGATTCGGCAGATGTTGGACCCGTAGGAGAGTCGACGGGACTAGCCGACGGAACAGGGCTATCGTCAGAAAACAAAAATTCCTTCAGCTCTTCTTCGGTAGCCCTCTGGCTGCTCCTCCTGTATTTTCTCTCGTATTGACACTGTACAGCAGCAGATTTGAATGTAGACACCTTATCGAGAGACACGGAAGAGTCACAGACAAACTCGTAGAGATCGCCCGGGTCGCCACTCAAATCTCTCCAAGCAAGTACTTTTTCGCCACCGTCGCGAACAACAGAACGGAAATGCAGAGCCTCGTCGAGCAAGAAGACTTTCTCGTCCTTATCAAGAGCATCGGCCGCTTGTTCGTCCTCTTCTTCGCCAAGGTCCTCCTCCCCTTCCTCGTATGCCCGCTGCACAACAAGCTGATATTGGAATTCTTGGCCTGTGCGGCGAATGGTGGCAGCCGCGTCCTTAAAAATCAACTCGGAATAGCCTTTTGGGGAGAGAGGGCGGACGAGGTAAAGTTGGCCCTGTGAGATGTCGATAATTGCCTCCTTGGAAGCGTCTCCAAAGAGATATTTGCCCACTGTCGGGTGCCGTTAGTTTTGTCGTTTCTTTTTGTAGAGGCGGGGTTGAGATTGGACGTACCGTTTCGGAGCATAAACATCTTGGGTGGCAACTTCCCTGGCTACTGTCTGATTTTCAGAGTAGCTCTGTTACGGAAGGGCTCAGTAGCCAAGCTGTGGAATTGGCCAGAACAATGAAAAGCGGGCAAGGGGGTGAGGGGTAAGTGACAAGACCACAAGAGAGTTGTGACTGATAAAAAAATTTGTGGTGGGACGTTACAGCGTTGTTTTTGTTGTTGTCCAGCAACCAGGCCTTCCCCGCTATCGGTGACGCAACCTTGTCCCCTTTGGGACTAGCATGATCTGGAAAGGTCTGGCCAATTAGGACTCATAGAATCAGGTCTATAACAAACTTTTTCATAAAATGGCTTATTTAACTTGAAGTTTGATTTCTACATGTACCTTTCAATGTTGGGATCTATAGATTTCATTTACACAGGTTGGGTTTAACCATCATTGGGCAAGAAAAAATATATATAAATTATATTAATTTTGAGTTGATTTTATATAAGCACGTGCGCGACAAGAGCGTACCTTCCATATATAAAATTTAACCGAATTAACCCCTGCTCAAGGCGTTTACAGAACCTGGATATAGCCTTTCTGCTATTTTCACTGATAAGAAGAAGGTGTCATCTGCCCACGTACAGAATGTGGCTTGCATTGCATAGGCCGCTGCCTGCAGAATCACCCTACCAGTGCTTCCAGACCGGCAGGGATTTGCGAAATGGTAACCAATCTACAGTCTCCAGATGCACACAAAGCAAATATTGAACACAGGTTGCAGGCTATGACACGTCACTTGCCCCATCTCAATTCAGACATCTTGATTGTCACATATGTAACACCTGATACCCCTGCAATTGAACCCACTAGAGTTTATACCGGATCACTGAAGATAAAATGAACGGCCCTGAGGAAAATGACGAAATTACAGTAATGGCTGAGAAAATGCAGAATGGTACCTTGCCGAAATTCCCGCTGAAATCAATCCAGCGCGCCGCCTGCTTGAACAATACAGTGGCTTAGCACCTGACACCATTGATGCACATCTATACAAGATTGTAAGGTATCAACTTATCAAAATATAGAGATAAGCAAATGTAAAATACTAATGTCAATAATTCGCTATGCGGCGAGACAAAGCTTGGGCAGTCTTTCCGTACGGCTGTGTGGGATCCTTCTGGTTCCTGAATCTCACACTTATTATTCAAGATCACCTATTCAAAGTGTGACCGCGCGCCTCAAGGAATCGACTGAGGTATTCCTAGATATAGGCTGCTATATTAGCCAAGTTACTCGCCATCTCATTGCTAAAGGGATTTCTAGCGAGCGGCTATACGGGACGGATCTACATCCTCACTTCTTAGATGTAGGCTACAAGCTTCTCCGGGACAAAAGTGACAATAAAGCTACCTATGTAGCTGGAGATATACTACAGGATAATGACGCAAGGCTTAAAATCTTATGTGGAATAATTGATATCATTTATACCTCGGCATTCTTCCATCTATTTGAGCGCGAAGGTCAGCTCAAGATCGCGAAACAGATGATTAAGTTCTTACAACCCGATAACCTGAAAGCCATGATTTTTGGGAGATAGGGAATCCCTAGGACTGCGGGATGGGAGAATTACATGCTTGATTCTGAGCGTTGGCAGAAATTGTGGGATGAGGATGGCGAGGCAACGGGGACTCGTTGGAGAGCCGAGATGGATATGGAGAACGATAAGACATATAGCGACTGGGTTGAAGCTAGATTTGCTGTCTATCGGGCCATTTAGGTTTTGTTATGACTCCAAGATATGACTCTAACATTATGGTGCCGTGGATTACGTGCAATTCCAAAATCTTCTACATATACAGACCTATTTGCAGTACTGTACTAAAGATGTAACGAGCCATTGAAGCCCAATGGTGACTCGCGCAACACGCGCATTCTTAATATCAGTCGATATAGATTACAAAGTTTAAATAAACTGCTATTTACACGTCACTACTATTCATGTTGTCGTCTCAATGCTTGCCTGTGCTTCAGTGTCTGCGCTGTCCTCAGCGCCAGAAGATTCTGCCTCTTTATCCAGATCCGCATCGGCTTTTTCCGGGGTAGCCTTGGTTTCATGCTCGGACTCGGCGGTCTTCAAAGTTCCGCCTTTACGCTGTGGAATGACCTGCATAAAAGCTTGCCCCCAGTCCCCAAGTTCCAACCACTTGAGCATAATTTCAACCACGTGATTCGTGGCCAACACATGCCTAGATGCCATGCGTAGATACTCTCCAATGGGAAGTTTTGCAGTCCTGATTCCTAGCTCCGTGGCCCGTTTGTGACAGACTCCCTTGTGTCGGTTCTTATCAACAAGCCCTCCAATGATGTAGGTGCTGTATGGTTTAAGCTCAGTCAGAGTCTCGGAGCTGTCGCTGCTCAAGTAGACGATCTCGCCGTCCTCAGGCGTCGCTTCTTTCTCCTCATTTGCACGAATTGCACCCTCGAGACTTCCGCCACCTTCCGGCGCCTTCATCCAGTCTTTGGCCTGTACGGCGACGTGATCAAAGTTTTCTGTCATGAAGCGCACACCCTTCCAGTTTTGGTAAGTCTTTCTGAGAACAGTGTCGAATCGCTCTTTGAGTAGCTTATCAAACGAAGACACAACCAAATGACTCCTGTACGGGGCTTTTCCGTTGTCCGCATATGACCGTGTGACTTGCGAGCTCAGCGATACGCGCTCTCGATCGTTCATCAACTCATCCCATCCGCAGTCGATTACAAAGGTCACCGGAACAAGAATTGATTTTCCTGTTCGCCGAGGAGCTGCAACAAATTCACCGTTTTTCTTTTGCTCTCTTTTTCGCTCCTGGCGCTCGTGCCTCTTCTTCCTGCGCAGTTCCTTACGTTCATCTTTTCTTTCATCCCACTTTTGCATTCTTAGCAATCGCTTCTGCTGCTTCTTTGATAATGGAGCAGGCTCTGCAGTTGTTTCTGCATTGGATGCATCTTCCTTGATGTCTGTTTGTTGCTGAGAGCCAGTGGCATCGTTCTCAGCATCTTTCTGTCCTGGTACTTCAGAGCCCTCAGGACCCTCATGCTCCAGCTTCTGCATCTTTCTAGGACGGCCTTCTTCGTCCATTATCGTGTGGAAATTGCAAATTATATCAAGCACCGATTTGCCGGTGTTCAAAATAATTTTCTTATGGTTGGACTGCCCAACCAATCACGGGCGCCGCATATCCGCTCACCAAGGTCACGTGCCGCGCCTCGCACCTGCCACTCCGCTGCTCTCCTTCCCGGAAACGAACGAGAACGTCTCCAAGCGTTGAGGTTTCCCAAGCCAACGTCACCCCATTGAAGCCGTCACAATGCCGCAGGACATGCCCCCGGCTGGGGGCTACCAGCCTGTCCAGTACAAGGTTCGCCTTTTTCCCATTCATTTCTTCAACAGGGTCGCCCGGAAATTCCGCGGTCGTGCCTGTCAGACGCCTTGAGAGAAGCAAGCTAACACATTCATTCAGCGTAACCTGCCCGCTCGCGGTTTCAGGCCCTGGACTTATCTCGTTGGAATGCACTTGATCATGGCCTATGGCTTTTACAAATACTCCATTGGCGCTCGCGAGCAGACGTACGTTTTCTTTTATCCGGGCCGTTCCCCCCCTCCGTTGAAGGGCTATCCGCCCGACTTCCAATTCACTCCCCCGATCAACAAATAAACTGACAATTTCTTTTTCGTGTAATAGCGAGCTCGCGCGCGAGAAGATGTGGTCTCGTATCCACCTGATCCCCCTCCTTCAAGCCGAAGAAGACCGCGATCAAGTCCGCCGACACTACGCCGACAAGGCCCGCGAGAAGGAGCTCCTCGGCACCGAGACCAAGGTGTACAACTCCGACCGGTACGTTCTCTCATCCCTCACTATGCACTACCGCCAGGTTTTTGGGTATTGGCCGATACTAATATTGTTTAGATTCGTCCGTCCTACATACACATATACCCCCGGCAAGCTCAGTCAATAAGCAGAATTCGCCAAAGCTTTTTCACATCACATTCTCCTTGCCAATTGTGCGAGCTGAAGGACTTGCTTCATATGTGTCTGAGCTATCTTGTGCCTTAGAAATAAGACAAAAAAAGACAAAAAGAGAAAACCCACAATCAGTCGACATCGGATCTTTGTATCAATTAGTGGAATTTGCTTTGCCAAGTTACGATTAGAGAGGGGAGAGTTTTGGGCTTGTGTGTGCTTGTACATATACGCAACTGTTTTGACAGATCAGGAAATCGTTTTCCAAAAGACTATGCTACATCCTTTTTTTTTCCTTATTAGTTTGACAAATGAAGATCTATTTGAGTATCAAGTAGTGAATACCTCCCCTAGTGTGCAAAGTACGGCATACCGTGCTGAAATAATCCTATACGCCTACGTGTGTAGAATAGTACATGGAGCCCGAAGTTCCCCAGAAATGCTGACAACGCAGCAGTTTATCCAAACATATCAGCAACGCCGCCCAGATCAGGCCCATCGTCAATATCCACCTTGTTCGTCTGCTGTCCCTCCATGTCCGCAGGTGCAGTTGACATGTACCGCTGTTGCATGGCGCTGCGCGCTTTTCGACGCTCTTCGTGAGTCCCGAGAATCTTGCCCTGTTCGGAGATGCTGACACCGCGTAAACCTTCGAGCAAATCGAGGATGAGAGCACGTTGCTGGCGACCAGAACTAGACCGTACGAGGGCCATTTCCGTTTGAGACACGCGTTCCTCCGTCATCCCTGGAAGGCTAAGCATCACAGAGTGAGGCGTGGATGTGCTGGAACCGTAGAGGATCCAAATTGAGGCGATAAGTGTCGCCAGATCTCGCTGCATGTCAACAAAGTATGGCTCGTGGACAGATGTGATGCATGCCCGAAGTACTTCGGTTGAAATAAACTCCCGAATTGTCACCGCTGTAGAAGTGTTGACGGGCGGTGCAAACTCGTTAAGGATAGACCGTATCACCCTGGTGATTATGCTGCCGCACCTTGTATCTCGCATGCGGAGAGCGTGGGTGCAAAACATGAACACCGGCTCCAAAATCGTTGGATGTGAAAGGATAAAATGTCTCATTGAATTCGACAGCGATACTGGCGCTTGTGATGCGCTGGGATCACCATTTGTAACTGCATCTGGATCTTTATCTGGAATGTTAGTAAGCTGTTGATTCATATATTGCAAAGCACATCACGTACCACCTCTCTGGGGGTCAAGAAGACTGGCAACCATGACCACAGCAGAGTATGTCAATTGACGAAGTATGCTCTCATCTTTCATCTCCTCAGTCAAATCACCGCTCTCCAGTCCAGCCTTGCGCCGCTCTATAACATCCCACTCCTCTGTAATTTTCTTGTCGATCTGCTTGAATAAACTGCTAATCATCGGCGGTAGGAAATGACTGCGAAACTGGACTGGACAATCATCGATCAAACAGCGCGCTATATTCAGAAGTATCGAGAATTGGTGTGATGAAAGATGCGTCGAATCTTTGAAGAGTGCCTCTGACAATGGCCCTGGCAACTCCTCGAACCCGTAAAAATATTGACGTAACCGGCTCATGCTGAAAAGCATTGAATAGCATGACTCTCGTACCGCTCTAATTTTCCCTCGGACAGAAGAGGAAAACCCTTCGAGTGTAGCTTTTGAGGTTGTGATCTTTGCATAGAAATCGTCTCTGCTCCCTGAAGAGATGCCGGCTTGCCAAAACCGGTCCGTGAGAATGCGACCAACGACATCTCTCATTTCAGGGAGGGAATTTCCCCAGTTTTCCGGATTATGAAAGGCATGGGCGTGGCTATTTCATGTGTTAAATGATAGAGCGATAATAGTGGGTCGAGCTTCTTACCTAACTAGCTGCAAGAGAGTAGGAAGAATGACTGGAATTGTATCGCGCCAAAGAGCACACGCCAATTCATAGGCTGGATCTGTCCGCTTAAGCTTTTCTGTTGAGACAGCAAATAATGTCTTTGTTCCTCGCAGGGGCAGTTGCTATCATGGGCGTCAGTATAACAGTTCAAGTAATAGAAAGTAGAAAACGGCATACTTGAAATCGTTTCGTCATTTGTTCTTGAATCCCTTTCCCAGTCTCGTCCAGGGGAACAGCTCCCCAATCTGGCATCTTCTGAGCTTCTCTTGTTTGCATATAAGGTCCGACTTCTTCAAGACCTAGCAATTGACAAAATCCGCTGAAGGAAGACGCCAAATTTTTGAACTCTTCGTTCTGCCAAGCCTGTCGAACTGGCTCGATGAAAGACCCTAACCTCGCCTCGCGGACATGTGGATCAACGTTGGTTGTCCGTTGTCTGAGAAGGTCAGCCACTAGAACGCGTCGCTGGTATATAGAGCTTACTCACGTTATTATCAACAAGACAGAATTAAGTTCTGTCTGTAGTTTATCATCCAGCCGATGAGAAGATGCAATCTCCTTTATCTTCGGCTCTAGAACATCATAAAACGTCTTTAAAAAAACTAATTAGTCGAGTTTTGCCAAGCAGTGCAACGGTTTGATAATGGCTTACAAAAAAGTAATCAGCACAGCGCATCGAAAGCCTTCGCAATTCATGGCTAGATAGGCTGTGAAGTTCCTTGACGGCTTCCGAGTAAGCCGGGTACTGAGGATGATCCTCAAGGCGCGTCATCAATATGTGCTCAAGGACTTTGAGGGCAAAGCTTGGGGTTTTGTCCAAAGCTTTGGCAGAAATATCTACGATGAGTCGAATCACTCTTTGTTTAAGAACAGGATCCTGTATATTTGTAAGTCGTTGACCTCACAAGTACACGCAAGTCATACCTCGAAATTCCTTTGCATTAAGCTCATAGCCCAATTTTCAATCATAACCTCGAGTTGTGCTCGTTGTTGTTCCTATCTCAGGGTCAATGAGAAATTTCGAGAGCAAGATAATAATTGCTCACATCATGTTGAGGACTACGGCCATGCGCTGCAACCCATTTTTGGTATCCTTTCAGTGACGCTTCGACAACAGAGAATTGGGTATCGGCGCGCATCAGAGGTAATGATAGCTTCTGGAACGATTCAACTAATTCTTGGTCAGCGGCAAGACGCGGGCCCACCAAGGACGAGTGGTCATACTGCTAAATGGCTGAGCCCCGCTATACAAATTATTCAGGTTTTGATCTACAGTGGTGAGGATATGGGGAATGGCGTCGTGTGGCCGCTTCTGAACTATGACCTCTATAACAGTGGAGCAATAGCGGCGATAGTTACCCACAAAAGCATGTCGCTCGGGTATCGTATCAATGTCTTCGTTCAAAAAGAGGATTGTGGGGTCGTCTGAATCCTCTGGAAGATTTTCCCAACGGACCAATCGCTGAGTACATATCTCCAGCAGGGGTGCGATCAGAGACGTGACAATCTCCATATCTCCAATTCGCTCGGCTGTGAGCAGTCGTGACCAAGAATGCAAAACGGGGATTGAAACCGTGAGACTGTTGTGGCGAAGAATGTCAGTTAAGAACTGGAAGAGAAGCGATAGATCAATTCCGTGGGCGTCTCGTAAATCGAGGTCTTTTTCTTCCAAGAATCCAGCAGCATAGGACATTAACTGTGACAGTTGTTAGTTGCCAGTTCTGGCCTGAGGCACTCGTAAACCAAATACCTCTGAAAGTTTCTTAGATATTTGATATTTTGTCTCGTCGATATCGGTAGCGTCAACAGCGGTCCATTCATAAAGTTTCCTCAATAAGACCAAGTGATCCACCTGATAGATAAGTGCCACCAAAGGTTCGAATTCTTCCATCTCAAAATTGGATCTGCTATATAAAGAGTGCATTGCTTCAATAGCCGCCTGTGACTGGTTAAATTTTATCCGTTGAAACAGTGATACGGGGGAAGCTTTACCAGGAGAACTTGCTCGTTCTGCGCAGTTAGAGCACGGCAGATAATCGAGACAGCGTTGCAGTTGATGATCGCCTTGGGGATGGCCCAGACCATGACAGTCCTCAAAACAGCGAGAGCCTTCAGGCTGCAGTCTTTTGCTTCGCGGGACGTTTGAATACTTCCGATACAAGTATCCAAAAGACCGCAGGTTCTGGCAAGCCAGCCATCGTCTCCATGACGAAGTTCGACTCTGCTATGATCCCGCTCTGGGAAGGCTTCTGAAAAGACGGACAGGGGAGTAAAGGTCTCTACCAGTGCCCTGTTCAAGTCGCTTCCGCGCAGCGAAGAGGTGGTATCTTCCCGATAGAAAATGTCTTCAGATAGAGTCTCCAACACGGTGAGCACAAACTCCTTGTGTAAGGCGGTTGCGCTCCACATATTGTATAGGTCCCGGTCCATGTCATTCCAGTCAATACCCCAGCTTCTTTTTCCCACTTCGGCCCACAACTGGGCGATTTTGTTGCGGTAGTAGCTGGGGTCATCCTGGCTGATGCCCTGGGCAAGCTGCATCACCATATCCTTGAGTTCTTGCACCTGGGCGGTAGATAACGCATACCCAGTGTGGCGCAGAACGTGATCGAGCAGTGACAGGCCGAAATGTCTGACCAGGGGCGAATTGCTAGCCTGCGATGCAAGAATGAAGCCATTGCGTGCAGCGAAGTCATCCTGCTTCTTGGATTCCAGAAATTCAAGGGCCTTCCTTCGCAGTTCGTTGGAAGAAGCGGGGTTGTGGGAAAGCTCCAGGGCCTGTATAATGTCGGCCATGCCAGAATCGGAGACACCAGTGCTGGTGGCAGCCATGATAGGATCAATTGGCGGATGGGTAGAGCTGGTATATCAATTTAAAGGTGATTTATTTGCGACCCGGGATGTTCAAGCTCGATATCCTCCGCCTGGCGAAATGCAGAGGAGATGCGTGTGCACTGTACGTAGATGAGCTGGGTTTCAGCGCTGCATAGCTGAGATCATCGCGCAGGACAAGGCAGACTTGGAGGAGTAACGGAAGAAGTTCTAGTCGAGCCCGGTCATACAAGGGAACGAGGTGGTGGTGGGCTGGCTCCTTCCTCTTTCTTCCCGCTGCTGGTGGGAACGCTTGTCTGCCTGCTCTTTCCCCCCCTTTTTTTTGCTATGTTTTAATGGCAGCTCTAGTATATGCTAAATGGACCTGTTCTATGCCCTCGCAAACTGGCCGTGAGTATGGATTCTGTTACAGGATCTTGGTGGGTGTTGTTTTTCTTTTTCTGTTTTCCTTTTCTTTTCTCCTTCCCTTTTTTGTCTTTTGCATAGGCTAGTCCAAGCTGAACAAAAACAAAGGACGATGAGCTGACGAGGAAGTCTCCGGCGAAGAAGACAAGGGGAGAAGACGTTCGCAGCAATAATGGAAAAGCGATTCAACTATTGTCAGTCCTTGTCGGGTACCAAAAACGATGATTTGCAATGTTCGCAGGAAGAAAACCAAAAAAAAACCGCAGCGGAATCCCGGCTGCTGCACTGTGATTCGACGGCCGCCACCCGACAGACACACCTACAATCATGCCATGTCCAGACCACGAGCAGTCAAGGTCGGCCAGTCGCGTGGAAAGATAAAATATACCACAGGACAAGGAAGACTATCACAGGCAAAAAGATCATATGGGTCCCGGTTATTCCCTCCAGTTCCTCGCGCAGATTGACCGCCTCGCCGTGTATGAGTCATGTGACATGGCAATACTAGCGGTAAACAAACTGTAAGTAACGCGCGCTAGCGTAACGCTCGACAGTCTCCCTGCAGGGTGTGCGAGTGAACTTTGTCCATTTAAGTCTGCAGGCTACTGACGGTGAATGCCAAAATAATATGGCTCGAAAGATGGTTGCCTTATACGGTCACTATCGTAGAAGTTCATTTTCATTCATCAGGAGATATACATATAATACACATCGCAAATACGCGCGATAGAAAGACTTGAGTGGAGGTAGGTAGATCTTTTCTTAGATCTACCAAGAGGAGTTGAGGTTATGCAGCTACATAATAGGGGTGGTTAGCGAACAATGCTTTCAGGCTGCCTGGCTCTGTGGGACAGTTGCCGCATCGGCAGTTTTTCAGCATCCGAACACTGAATTTGAAGCTCGCGTGTTCGATATCGGCAGGCGAGACAGTGGCACTGTCCGGGATGGTGATGCGTGCGATGATGTTATCGAGGTTCATATGCGAGAGAAACTGACAGTAAGTGCGGCAAATCCGTCTGGCCCAGATCTCTCGGCAACAAAACAACGTCTGGAGAATGGTCTCTCTTTGGGGGATCTCGATTTTTTGATCCAGGGGCGCCAAATCCCTGTTGATAGCATTGCTCCGTGCGAGCAATACGCATATTGTCAATATGGCACTATAAAAATCATGCTTGAAGTATTCCGCCAGCCATAACCGGCCTAGCGGTGAATTCACGTCTTCACACATCTGTCGCTGTATGACAAGGAGCGCAAGCGAAGACTCGAGAGTTGACCAATATGAGACTGGATATTCAACGTCCGCGTTAGGCCCCAGGCCGTAGTGAGAGTGCAGCACGAGGAGGACGCGCCGTAGAAATATTTCCACCATGAACCATTGCAGCTGCCTCCATTCCTCCGGCGGCGCCGAAATGGTCCATTGTGATGCCTCCTGAAGTAGAATTTTCATCTGTGAATGATAGCGCAAAATTTCCTCGTACTCGAACCTGCCAGATGGCGAGTTCACTCGGGATAGTATCTCGAAAGTAATTGGAAATGACCGTGCTAGCATAATTTGAAAGGTCGAGTCTGTATATTCACCCCCAGGATGAACAGGCAGGCTGCCAAAATTGTTCGGTTCCAACGCATCATCATTCACATTCGATGGTGGCAGAGTATCAAAATCTGATGATCGAAGCAAGAAAGGTGTGCCACTCGACATGTGCATCTGGGCCTCCATTAGAGCAATAGTCGTCCAAAGCCGCCTTCGAATTTCCATATCAAATCTGCTCATGCCGTCTTCATGCTGGGGGTCCACGTGCAGGCCAATTGACATTGCAAGCCGTACCACTGTGCTCATAAGAGGACCGCAGGAATCCGATTCGATGCAACTGGATGAGACAACGTGTCTGGCTAGGACCATCATGCTGAGTGCTCGTAAAGAAGTGAGTGTTGGGACGATGAAAAATGGTGTGTTTTTCAAGCAGACTTCAGCCCCTTGTAGGTACTTGAGCAGGGAGTCTTCGCCAAAAGATACCGTTCTTTCGTCACGCAGTGATTGATAGCTCAGAGCTAGCATCACAAGGAACTGAGAAAGCCATGCATCATCTGTAGCTCCAGGATTTTTCCAGAATTGGTCCAACTCTTCATAGAAAGTGGGGACATGTAAAAGCGGATGCAATCGCTCAATGTTGTCCATATAATTATTGATAATGATTGTTGTAGTAGAGCGATCTGGGATGTAAGAAATAATTTTCTCTTTGCTCATATTAGTACCTTCGTATCCCGATCCAAGGGGCCAGTTCGGAGAAAGAACCGAACTGAAGCGATTTCTGATTCTCTCATAGATCCCGGTGATGAGGTTGTTGCCTTCGTGCGTTTCCATACACAGGTTCGTCGATATATTATTTCCCTGGAGCTAGTCTCGAGTCAGTACAGCCGGTCACGATTAGTCTGTCATCTGAATACCTGGCGTCTGACGGCGAGCCAATGTGTTGGTCCTCGGAATTTCGAATGCCAAACATCATGCGGATTATAATTTTGCAAAAATGATCCAGGCGATCCTGCGTTGCTAGATGGAGCAGAAGAACTAGATTCAAGTTTTGGCAACAAAAACACATTCGGTTTTGTAGACTCAAACGACTGTGGGGTAGAGACGTGGCCGGCATCCTTGACCACATTTGCCGGCAGGGATTTGGGGAAGGCAGAATATTGGCAAGTAGAAGCCCTCTCACTCCAAACGCAATGTCCACATGGGTGATTTCTGTCGCATTTGACTTTGAGTCGACGACATGGCAGACATGACAAGGTCTGCCGCTGTCTTCGGCGCACTTCTTTCCGCTGGCAGTCGTCGTTCATGGAGTCACTTTGTTTTTCTTTTTTCTTCTTTCGTATTCTCTGTATTTATATTTTATTTCCCTTTTTCTTTTTCTTGTCAGGGTAGCTGCGATCCCCGCATCCACAGAATATGCGCGTATCTTGTCAGCGAGTAACCGAAATATCTTCAGTGAGTCAAAACGGCCCCCGCAAGCCCGGCTAGGCAGCGAGATGTAAGGTCCCGCGCGGTGGTAACGCTCAAATCTACGCACTGGTCAGAATCACGACAAAATCAGAAACTCTGCAGTTGCATCTAGATTTTCGATGTTGGTTTCAGTGAAGTGGAAGAGTAGAAGAGATCGAGAAAAAATAGGAAGTTGACTGTAATCCCGTCAAGCTGATTACATCATCGATTGATCCATTGACAAGCCTCAAGTGCTACAAAAAGCGCTCTTTAACTTATTTATACTTATATTTTTGATATTTAAAATCTCTGTTTCCGTTTTGAAGATAATATGAACAGGGGCAATAAGAAAATTAGATTGAAGATTGTCATAACTCATCACTGCAATGAAGAGCCTTCGACGAAATAGAAGAAGCAAGAGAAACCCATGCAGCAAGATACTGGCTTGAAACGCTACATATACAACTGAGGTGATAAGAAAAGCACGTAATAGCGATACGCTCAGAATATTACATGACATTGCATGAGCTTCGTTGACACTGGTCCAGGTACGTTTCGTCTTCGTATCCGGCGACAATGTCACTCGTCTTGCGACGTACGCCTTGAACCTTGATGTCCTGATCACCTTCGGCGTGCCACCACTTGAGGATCTGGAAAGAACCCGACTCATCCAGAGCCTCAATAGACCATTTGCCACCACTGACAGATACAACAGAATCGGATTTGGGAAAATGAAATTCGGGTAAGTATATCTCTGTAGGGGCATCCTGTGCTGTTGGTTTGTTGGCGTTTAACGAGAGTGTGAAAGTGCAGTTTTTGAGATCAAAGTCATATTTCAGAACATCACCGCCTGTGTAGATTGGGCTGGGCCGAATGTAAGCCTCTGCGGCTCTAAAGCCAGGCTTATCTTCCGGCTCTGATTGTATGAAAGATGTCTGAGGTGATATAACCGGAGATTCAACCACAGTTCTGATGTTATGCGGTGCGACTTTCACGTTATCAGAATTCTGGCTTTCCGAAAAGGACGGGGAATTTCGGTTCAGCGACATTCCCCTGCTATTTTCTAGAGCCTCTGCGCTGGGTAGTTCGAGGTCATCTTTGGAGAAAATTGACAAGTCTTCTCCGTTCCATTGGTCGCCCCATTGATGATCGTTCTAGTAATTCACCGTGTTAATAGATATCCCATCTTAAGAAACTGGCCGCAAATTACCTGTGTCATGTACAGCCATAAAGTAAATCCATTCGACCCACTTCCTTCCAGCGCAAAGTGGTTGGCATCCATTGCGCTAATCTGGCTACTGTAATCACCAGTTTTATATGCATATTTGTCATCCATATCGTAGGGAATGCCAATTTCTGTAAACAAGAGAGGATGGTCTCCCATATGTTGAAAACTTTCGTCACGAAGAAACTTGAGCTGATTTCGAAGACAGTTGCGGATTGCCGATTCGCCAATCTTGACCCCGAATGCCGGCGTCAAGTACTTCCCGCGAAGGACCCCAATGACATCAACGTTGTACATGCGGTTCCTAGTATTATTAGACATAGGATTCACGATATTAATTCTAAAGCTAATAGCTTACCAATGTTTTGTGAGAAGAGTGAGTCCGTCATAAAAGTGTACGGCATGCACCATGTTTGAGTCATCATCTTCAGTCCCTTTCAATGTCGGAGGGATCTCCATCACAGGAGGCTGGCAAAACATTATCGTCTCTGGGTGCACGCTTCGAATAGCATCTCGGTAAGCTCTATAATGCTGGACAAAATAGGTATTGGTGAATTTATCGTAGTCAAGAGGCTCCCCGGTCTTGGGATTCTTAGAAAAATAATCTTTCTGCAGCAACTCGTCTGACAAAGGGTCCCACACTCCATGCTGCGCCCATATGCATTCTCCCAATTTCCATCCTGGGTCACGTTTCCAGCCATATTTAGTGTCATCAAAATCTACTGGCAGCCATGCAGATGCACCTGCTGGGTCAACCAGTTCGCGACCGGTCTGGTGAGGGCCGAAACTACCAAAGTTCCATGTAGCCACCTCACAAGCTCGCCCAGAGCCCGTTAGTATGGCTTGAAATGCTGTAGGTGATGTACCCAATTGGAGCTGCTGCTCAGGGGGTATGATGGAGATGTCCTGATACCCAACGAGTCCTCGATTAGGTTCGTTTATGCTCTCCCACCCGATAATAACGTCATTTTCTAAATCCCCTGCGTCTTGGATTTTCTGAGCAAGGTATCTGCAAGCTGCAATGAAATGCCCTTGCAAATAATCTTGTATGTTTTGCCCGTCGATGATCGCTTTCGGTGCAAAGTCTCGTCCCGCCCAGAATAAAGTGAATATGGTTTGGCATACGAGCCGAGTATAGTTGGTACTCCAAATCATCTTCGGGAACGACGCCGGGTCAGGCCATGTATTATGGACAAGCGCTGCTTGTGTTTTGTTAAATTCTTTCGGATTAAACCCAGCTGCGTACAACGTCCACAAAGGAGCCCCTGATCCTCCGGAGAATCGCGACCACTTGCAAATTGTTAGCTACACTGATTCACGGTATACAGTGATACACGATATAACGTACGACATCTTGGTGAGGGTCCATGAATACATAGAATTCATGCTGCTTGGCGATGCGCAGAACTTCGATCGTAAAGGCAACCCACTCGTCGTCATACTTTCCAGGTCCAGAATGCTCGATCGCTTCCCAGGTGAAGACATATCTGATTGTGTTATAGCCCCATTTGCGTAACCTTCGAAAATGAAATGGTGCATCAGCTATGCTGAACGGCCTGTCGATGAAAGAAACATCATCGCCATTGTAAAAGCCATCTGCGACGTGAGATGGAAGCTTCGGTCGTGCAGGATACTTTGCATCGCCGGCGACATTGATGCCCCGTAAAGTAATCTCTCGATTATGGAGGTCATAAAACTTGTGACCGTCAATGTGCAGACTTAAAGGAGCCATCGTAGTGATATGGGAGAATCAAAGAAGGAGCGCACATAAATCGTGAATAGCGAGCACCAGTTTGACGGCGAGAGAGAGGTTCTTCCCAGTACGGAAACGGGTATTCCAGAGGGTCAACACCAATATATGACGGTACAAGTCGCTGGTAAGCTTTCGGAAGCAGGACCTTATCCACCGAAATATGATGAAAGGAGGGACTCCGAGGTTCCCCAGATCGCACCTGACGCAATCATGGTTGGTCCAAGCTCCACACGTGATAAGGGCTTATCTTATCGCCGAAATACGCGATAAGAAATACCGGACGTGACGTATTTCGTATTACCGTCACACACAGGAACAACTCGGCCGATCGCTTCATTGCTCATGTTCATTTGGACAGAGCACATGACTCATTGCCATCTAGAATGTCTGCCAAGGCAGCCCTGAAGGCTATCAGAACAGCCTTGGACTCCAAGGATTTTGAAGGAGCAGCTACAAAGGCCAACGAACTGGCCGAGCGCGACCCCGCCAACTACCATGCGTATGAACACCCCCTCCATAGCAAACGCGCAAGACGATGCTAACGCCGGCATCCACTTTCCAGGCATGTTTTTCTAGGGCTTGCACAAGACAAGCTTGACAGAAGTGACGAGGCGGAGAAGGCGTACCTCGCGGCAGCTCGCATTAAAGACAATGACAAGACGGCTTGGCAAGGCCTTGTGAACTTGTACGAAAAGCAGGGGAACAAAAGGCTCGATGAGTATCGGGCAGCAACTTTGAAGCTAGGACAAATATTCGCAGATGGGTATGGATTGCCCTGAGTCCCTTCTTCCGCGTCTATATGCTAACATCATTGGGTTGAAAGCGACGAGCGTGAACGGTGTGTCGGCGTCGTGGATAAATTCGTCAAATTCACTCGTAAATGCGGCAATCGCGTACAGCAGCGACAGGCTTTACATATTCAGCTACCGACGTGCCCCCTCTATTCGTCTCTGGAAGGAAGAGTCCCGCACCCCGCCGATACTTTTTCGAGACTCATCGAGATCACTGAAGCAGAAGAGAAAGAGTTTATAAACCGAGAAATTGGGGAAAGGAGAACACGACTCGGTGCAAAGATTGACCAAGTTACTGCGGAAGTGAAACGCGAGGCACTTTCTAACCAAGACCTTGATGAGTACTACAAAGGTCTCATCAACTGGACTAGTGACGATCAAGTCAGGCATCGGGTTGAGGAGAAGCTTCTCCAAAGGGCATATGATTTGTTGCTAGTCCTGCCGCAAGATCAGAAGTCAGCAAAGCGTAAAGAAGTGTTTCAGGGAGCACGCGACATGGTCATTATCAAGTATCCTTTTGTTCTAGCATGGAAAATTGTTCTCGAGTGGAACGATGTCCAAGATCCTGCAGAGTGGGACATTGGTGTTTTGCGTGAATTCACAGAATTCTTCCCCGAAGATGGAGTTAGCAAAGTGCTACAGGGTTTCTTGAGTGGTGATCTTTCTCCGTTACCTTCGGATGCCGAGATACAGCAAGCAGCTCAAACTGACGCCGAAGATGTGGAAATGGCTGTAGAGGATCGATTAATCCTCATGTCAGATGGTCTCGAACACGCATCCTCTTCGGTTATTGCCCATCGAATTATGAGTCAGCTTTATTTGAATCTCGACGAGCATACAAGTGCGGTGGATGTTGCTAGAAAAGGACTCTTGCTCGTGAAGGATACGACCAGGAAGACCGGAGTGTCCCTTCCTCAAACCACGGATGCTTTGAACATTACTCTAGGAACGGCACTGATCTCATACCAGTCACCGCGGCATCACCCCGAAGCTAGGAGTATTTTCGACAGCATATTAAAAAGAAAGCCCACGAATACTCACTGCTTGCTCGGCATTGGCCTGATTCTAAAAGAGGACCAGGAATATGCAGAAGCCGTTGACTTCTTGAGCCGCGCTCTGCAACGAGATCCATCCAACACCAAAATTCAATCAGAGCTTGCTTGGTGCACTGCACTCAATGGCAACCTTGAGTTCGGTCTGGAAAACTTACAGGCCGTTCTCGCGAGCATAGAAGATGCGGAAACGCAAAACCGTGAGTTCAAGTCGGAGATTTTGTACCGCATTGGTCGGTGTCAATGGGAACTTGATCCTTCGAGTGCCGCTCGAAAGAATCGAAATGGAGCATATGCCAGCTTCCTTGGCTCTATCCAGTCAAACATGAACTTTGCCCCCGCTTATACCAGTCTAGGAATATTCTATGCAGATTACAAGAAAGACAAAGCCAGGGCAAGACGGTGTTTTCATAAAGCCTTTGAGCTTTCTCCGTCCGAGATAGAAGCAGCTGAACGACTCGCGAAGGCTTTTGCTGACAAGCAAGAGTGGGATCTAGTCGAAGCTGTCGCTCAGCGAGTTGTTGATTCTGGAAAAGCGAAACCTGCCCCAGGTTCTAAACGTAAGGGTTACAGTTGGCCATATGCCGCACTGGGAGTTGTGCAGATTAATAGACAGCAGTATACCAAAAGCATTGTATCATACCAGGCTGCCCTACGGATATCGCCCGATGATTACCATTCTTGGGTCGGACTCGGCGAAAGCTATCACAACTCTGGGAGGTACATTGCTGCTACCAAAGCATTCGAACATGCGGAGGAACTAGAGTCCAATCTTCCCGAATCAGATAGCTCGAATATCTGGTTTTCTCGATATATGCTTGCTAATGTCAAGCGAGAACTGGGCGATTACGAAGATGCCGTCCTTCGTTATGAAGGCGTACTGGCAATCCGACCCAATGAATTTGGGGTTATGATTGCGCTTCTGCAAACCTTAACAGAGAGTTCTTGGAAAAGTGTCGATACTGGCTTATTCAATGATGCAGCCAAATTAGCTCGCAAGGCCTTGAACGTTGCGCTTGTCATGGTAAAAGAGAGATTCAGGGTGTTCAATCTGTGGAAAGCAGTAGGTGACGCATGCTCTATTTTCTCTTACGTGAAGAACAAGGCAGAGTACGTGTCTGTATCAGAAATCCTCTCTCTACTAAGTACGGAGATTGAGGGAGGCGCACTCGATATCATCGCTGATGCAGACAACGTTGGAAGCAACTACGCCACCTTACTCGATCCCGACAATAAGGACATTACGACATCAGAAAATTGTCTCTATGCCTCCATATTGGCTTACAAGCGCGCAGTCTATGTAGCCGCCGATGATGTTCACGGACAAGCAATATCGTGGTATAACCTAGGATGGGCTGAATACAGGGCTTACAGGAGCATTGAGGTTGGTAAAGCGAAGAAAGACGCACGACAGACCAAACGATTTCTAAAAGCAGCCATTCGATGCTTCAAGCGAGCCATTGAGCTGGAGGCAGGAAATTCTGAGTTCTGGAACTCCTTGGGGGTTGTCACATCGTCTCTCAATCCCAAGGTGGCTCAGCATGCCTTTGTTCGCAGTCTACACCTGAACGACCGGAGTGCTCAAAATTGGACAAATCTGGGCGCTTTCTACTTAATCAATAGCGACCTACAACTAGCTAATGAAGCTTTCACGCGAGGTCAGTCTGCTGACCCCGATTACGCCCAAGCCTGGCTCGGACAAGGTTTCCTTGCTCTTCTGTTTGGAGATCCTTCTGAAGCGACAGCTCTATTTGCGCACGCTTTTGATATTTCTACCTCGTCATCGACAATCACCAAACAACAATATACCCTTAGTCTGTTCGACCACCTCCTTGCGGATGCGTCCATGTCAAACGAAATATCGCAACTGATCCGCCCATTCTTTGCCCTCCAACAGCTTCGTGTCCAGGAACCGTCTGATCTAGCTTTTGAGCATCTTTCAGCTTTATTAGCAGAAAGAATAGGAGAATACCTACAAGCCGATGATACTTTAGGGATCGTCTGTGCAGGAGTAGAAGCAGAGTACGAAGTGACCGAGTCCGTGTCATCGCTTACACGCTTCGCTCTTGCTAACACCGATATGGCTCGTATACATCTCGCAAATCAGGAATACGAGCAGTCTGCTGAGAAAGCAGAGACTGCTCTAACACTCTCTGAAGGGGACGAAACAGAAAATGCCGATCTCGAGACTATTGGTCGGCTCCGTCTATCAGCGCACCTCACGGCTGGTCTGGCATATTATTACATGAAATCAATGGATCAGGCTATTGACAGGTTCCGCGATGCCCTTCAGGAAGCAGACAATGATCCGGACGTGGTTTGTCTGCTCGCACAGGTGCTGTGGGCCAAAGGCGGAGAAGAGGAGAGAAGTGTGGCTCGCGAACAACTGTTTGATACTGTTGAGAAGCACCCCGATCATGTCGGGGCTGTTAGCCTTCTTGGGGCGATTGCATTGCTCGACGCGGACGAAGATGCGATTGAGGCAGTACATGCGGATCTTCAAATGATGAGGACTAAAGACGATATCGAGATCCACGACTCTGCCAAGGTAGTCAAACTACTGACCGCAATTTCCGCCATGGGCTTCTGCGCAAACTCCAGCACCACGGAGGAAGAAAGACGCCTGGCGGAGGCCTCTACATCGGTCATGCTCGCGCCTGAGTTACCACAGGGCTGGACGGAGCTCTCTGCTGCGACGGGTGAATTGCATCCAGCCAAAATGGCCGTGAAAATGGCTATTCGAAACGCTCCACCACGGGGTAGTTTAGAAGCCGTCGATCTATGTCATGCATATGTTCAGACGGGCACCATCGGAGACTCGCTGAGGGCGATTATGGTCGCTCCCTGGAGAAAGGAGGGATGGAATGAATTCACCCAAACTCTGTCAGACGTTGCATGACAGATTCGAATGTAAACCACTGCATGACGAGCATTATCGCATAGTGATATAAAATTGTTTGCATACCTTCGTAGCCTGTTTCCTTAGAGAAGAAAAAATAAAACGCGCCCCTATTCTTCCATGGCATCTCCATTGTTGGCACTATTCTGTCGTTGTTCCCCTTCTAAGTTTTGAATCTTTGCCAGTAGTCGTTCCTTTCTTGTCTGTCGCCATATAGTATCCATGGCCTCAATCTTCCCACCGAGCAAAGTCACGGTGTCTGGGGTCATCAAGATCATTCCTCGTCCAACAGTAGTATTCTTCAAGACGAGTTTTGCGCCAACCGAGATCTTATCAATGGCAATCCCGGGAATATCTTTGAGTTCCAGTGCCACAGCTTTGGTGCCCAGTGAGTCCTGTAGGACCAGACGATGAGGGCCATGGCCAATTGTATTTCCCGGCGCTATGGTGGCATTCCCATTGTTTTCGCTGTCAACCCCATCGACATTCACATTTCTCACGATTTCCCTTCCTCGTACAGTCTCGCCTCGTTCCACCTGCTCTATTCTTTCCACTTGAGCCCATAAACTCATTCCAATATCTTCGATATCAAGCACTTGCACCGGGACTGGTCCGGGGATGCGCCGTTCTTGTACTGCTGGATCAGATATATCTCTGGGAAGCAGCGTAGTGGGTGACGATGTGGACAAAGATTCAGTAAAATTCGACGCCAGAATTCGGAATACAGCAGTCTGTGTCAGAGCTGAGAGCGGTGCTCGCTGCTGGTTTTGTGAAATGGATGCAAAAAAACTGGCCATCCATGAAGGAGAGACCGGCAGGGATTTGGAGGTCAAGAGATGAGACCTGATGTGCTCCTCGTGATTTGACATGGCGCTTCGCTGAGCTGGACAATTGAATCAAGACATTATCGAGTATTACGCAAGCGCGTCAGTTGCAAGCAGCCGCGAGTTGAAGGTCGATTGTTGATGGCCACAGCGGGCACTTACGCTTATCCGCGCGGCAGCTTCTCCGCACGACCCATGCCCGTCGAGCTGTCACTCCTCTTTCTCTCTCTCCCTCTCTACAAATAATCACTTCCCAAGCACAATGTCCACCATCTCGTCCCCCCGCATGTCCGTTGCCTCTTCACGAGCTACTCCAACATCCTCGCGTCGGCCGTCAACAGAGAACCTCGCCGCCAACAATTCCGTGAGTGGCCTCGGCATCAGTGGCACATCACCCTCAACTCGAGGCGTGTCTCCAGCTCATCGTCGAAACCGCGCCGCCCTTCGAGACTACTATAACATCAAGACTACTGGAAGCGATGGGGGCAGCAGTTCGCTACCAGCCAGCGGCACGCCGCGGTCGACTGGTGCCAATGAGCTGTCCGGGTCTCCCATGATCACCGTGACCTCGGAGCTGGATAACCCTGATTTCAACGCGCAGCAATACATTGACCAGCTTCTCGCTACCTCTTCGCTTTCGACAGTCTTGAAGGCCGAAAACACATTGGTAGGAGATATACGCACTCTAGATGGCGAACGGAAGGCACTCGTTTATGACAACTATTCTAAATTGATCCGTGCGGTCGAGACTATTGGAACGATGCGGCGGAGCATGGAGGAACGCGGTGCTCCGTTGACAATGACCAAAACTCTTGGGCCAGCTGTTGCGTTTGTCGCTGAAACGGCCAGTGGCCTGATCAAAGAGGGTGAAGACCTGCGCCGCAGGGTCCAGGAGGCGAAGAGCAAGGCAACAGGCAATAAGACTGCGGAACAGAGCACAGTGGAGTGGGTTTTGGCGACTCCGGATCGACTCCGGAAACATTTAAGCGACGGCAATACAGAAGAGGCAGAAAAGGACTGGACTGAAATAGACAGCCTTCTCAATCGCTGGGCGGGCGTAAAGGGGGTTGCGGAACTGAGGGCAGCTTGTGAGGAGATTATGAAGGAAAAGACGGTGTGAAGACAACTATCGAAAGGAAATATTTACAAGAAGTCACTGTTCCGTCGGTACACTGCACCTTTTTTGGGAGTCAAATCGGTTCAGCCTTTACACCAACCAGATTTCTACTCGAAAAATGGAAAGATGCCAGGTACCTCTTGACACAAAGCGATTTTATCCGCACGTGGATCAGTCGGCCAACGAGGGAGGTCTGCGCCACGGTGGTCAGGTTCAGGTTGACTAGCAAAGCAAGTCCTTGAAAGACGGGATTTGCAAGGATGTACGATATTGGAAATCGTTCGACCTGTCGAGTTCCCTAAAATGGCTCGTCCAGTGGCACAAGCTTTACGGATCCTATTTACAGTTTTCCTTGCAGGACGTCCTTACTTGAATACATACTCGCCTTCAATCCCCAAGGATTGTTGGCTTTGATATCGAGATAGGTCCAAGCATCGCACTTGTAATAGATCGGCCTCTGGCCTTCTCTCACCAATCCTAATCCAACCAGACTTTCCAACACATGACGCACGTCGTCCTTATCCTCACAATCATGCGTATACACACAGATAACTCGGTCGTTGTTCGACGAGGACGACGAGCTCGTAGCAACCTTGGCTTGAATCCCCAACTCCCCTCTAGACGTTGCAGCAGCGATAGTAGTCCAGTAATCGTCAATTTGGCCTGGAGGTTCAAAAAGCATCCATTTTCCAACGGTAACGCCGTATTTACGCGCTATTGACAAGAGCTTTTTCTCCAGTTCCTTGCGCATCATGTTAAGCTTGCGGGTCAAGGGAGCTGTGCTTTTCGCATTTGAGCGTGCATGCTCTACCTCCAAATTCGATTTATCGTCTTCAAAGTCATGCAACAGCGTTGTTCCTTGAGAAACAAACTGGGCTATGTCCTCGCCGGTCTTCTCCGGTGTAAACGGGTTACGAACCCGAATCCAAGGCCCCAGGTCTGCAGTTTTTGCGTTTGAAGGCTGGAGTCTGCTTGTGAACTCCTGAATAGGTTCGCCAATCTGCCAGCAATACTCTTGTCCATCATGTGGATGGGTCCGTTTGCGCGACGGCAGCTTGATAGTCTCGCTTGGTGGATGGAGTGTTTTGTAGGCGAGGGAAGCCAGCGAGTTTTGCTGGAATTCGAGCCAGTCTGCTCGACCGTCGTAGATTTTTTCACGTTGTTCGAATTCTTGTTTTGTATCGTCGTCTCCTGGGGTATTGTTGTTAGCAAGGCTGTATAACGTATGCAGCATGCTGAAGACGATCACCATAAAAACTGGACTCGTCCGAAAGGACGTCTTCGGGTACGGCAGTGTTTAAAGACATTATGTGTTAATTTGCAAGGATTGGCTTGAGATGACACCAGCTTGTTTAAAACGAGCAGTTGAGAGAAGAAAGAAGATTGATGTATACTGTCGAAGGTGGGCACTGCATTCTGCATTAGCCTGCCTTAGCTCGTTTATCTCGCAACTTTTATTTGCAGTTGCACACATCAATATTCTCTATAAGTGTGATTAGTTGTTTAAATTTTTTTTAGAAATAATTGATTAATTTTTTATTTACAGTTCGTGAAATATTAAAAGCCAAGTTCTACCAAATATCAAAGCAAATACTGTTACTGGCCCAGTACATTGCGGCAAGTTGATTGGCCGTCGAATTTAATTTTTATTAAACATTGAAGAACCATGTTTGTTTTCACCAACAGCAATTAACCATGACACATTGAGACTTGGGCTGTGGGCTATTATTTGCTATATGATACACTTGAACAGGATATCTGGAATATAGCGCGTCTTAGTTGACAACATTTGAAGTCGAGACTTCCCCGCCATGTCAGCCGAAAATATACAATCGCCCTCTTCACTCACCACACAAATCCTCAACCAACCACCAAGTTGCCTCGAATTCTGTCCAGATAGCCCAGATTACTTCATCATAGGCACCTATCTTCTCCACGAAGACAAGGACGACGAAAGCGCGATCAAGCAGACAAAAACAGGCAGTTTGCAGCTGTGGCATCTGGATGCGGCCAACCATGAACCGTATGGAAATGCCATTCCATAGACTTCAATGCTATACATGAATGAGCACTAAAAATAATTACAGAAAACAAAAGCAACTTCTGTCCCTCCCTTATGCAGTCTTTGACTTGCACTTTCATCCCCGGCGACCGACTGTGCTGGGCATAGCTGGTAGCGATGGATCCGTCTCGCTATACCGCGTATCGCGCGAAAATG
Source organism: Talaromyces islandicus (assembly GCA_000985935.1). NCBI lineage: Eukaryota > Fungi > Ascomycota > Eurotiomycetes > Eurotiales > Trichocomaceae > Talaromyces > Talaromyces islandicus. The sequence continues at coordinate 1,171,303 of CVMT01000004.1, read as the reverse complement.
AAAACCAAGACCCCCAGATCCGGCTTATCTGGGCCAGAAAAGTCCACGAGGAAGAACACATCCCGGCACTTTTCTTGGCCTGGACGCCGCGGGACTGGTTCCAGCACTCCGCCATGAAAGGTAGTGTTGGTGGTGGTGAGGGATTCGCCGTTACATTTTCCGACGGTAGGACGTCTGTTTTTGCTACTTCTTCCAGAGATAAGGACATAACTGAAGGCGATGGATCTGACTTGCTCGAGAGCAATTTCCAACCACGAGAGAGTATTGAGGCATGGTTTGTCGCTCTGGCTGACTACATCCAGCCAAATTCCGGAGATTCGGTTGCATATAGCTTTACAGGCAATGACTTTGGCTCCTTGAACGTCCGTCAATTCAGATCTGCACAAGACCAAGACGATGGCTTGACGGAAGATGTCCTGCTGGAGGAACTGCAGGTAGCAAACACAGACGACAGGGCGCGCCATCACGCTGCTGGAGTCACGTCTATTCTGCCGCTGCCCATACCCATGCTTCAAAACGCGCCGGTCTTGCTGACGGGGAGCTATGATGAATATCTGCGAGTCTATCATGCAACTGTAAGAGGGGCAGTGCTGGCAGAAGAGCTCCTGGGCGGTGGTGTCTGGCGGTTACAGATCATCCATACAGAAGACTCTGAAAGTGGTGTCAGCTTTTTCGTTTTAGCAAGCTGCATGCACGCAGGCGCGAGGATCGTACGTGTGTCGTGGAAACGGGGAAGCTTGGAAGAGCTTGGTGAATGGGATATCCAAGTCCTGGCTCAGTTCACCGAGCATGAAAGCATGAATTACGCTTCAGGCGTATGGAAGACAAGTGCAGATTCGTCCGAGTTGGTCTGCGTCTCGAGCAGTTTCTACGATAAGAGGTTATGCTTATGGAAAGTTCAAGTTTGAAGAAAGATGATGATAGTAATCGTTCACTCTACATGGCTCTCTTGTATACCGAATTGCCTGCAACAAAAAGGCGCACCATAATTACCCGGAACCCTTTCGCCTGAATGCACGGTGAATCAGAAAAAAACAGAAACAAAATAGGATACAGACGGAAAGACGGATATATTAAACAATAGTTTCCAACTCCCTTGCGTATCCGATTGTATTCTGAATGACCGTGGCGCTCGTAAGAGCAATACCCTTTTCTGGGCGTTGGCCGCCCTGGATGGGTTCGACTGCGCCTGTGACACTGGGCACCGGGGCAACGGCATCGGCTTGGGCGGGGAAATATATGTGGCCATCCTTGATAGTCCATCCGCGCTCCTGTGCGAACTGGATGACAGCGCCTTCGGACTCGAGGAATAGAAGGTTCTTTGCGTTGAAAATCTGAAGTGACTGGTAGGCCTGTTCCGAGCAATCGGCTATTTCCCTCCGAATCGTACCAACAAGGACCTGCATGTATTGTCAGAAGCTGGAAAAGCCCAAAACGAGTAGGAGATCATACATTCGAGAATAATCCAAAGTCTTCTGTGGGAACCTCTGAAGATTTCGTTGCCCTCCACACCTTGTCGTAGCTGCCTTCCATCAAACTTCGCTCAAGCTCGACTGGATATTTGATGAATGGATCGTCCTCGACACTGTAGCCGTTTAAAGAAGCCTCGACAATCAGGCCCTCCAGCACGGTATGAAATTGCGATGTATCCCCCGAGCTCAGCAGCAACAGCAGGTACAACCCCGTAATCTTGCTCCGCTGGCTCGTCTTTGAGATATCCTTGTATGCCGCCGTTGATGAGGCAGAAACCTCTCGTTCAAAGTCGTAAAATGGTTGAAGTTGTTGATAATATCGGATAAAGGATTCAGAGTCCATCAACCGGAGCGATGTGATGGCGCCTAGCTCAAGGATTTGGCGAGCTTGCGAGTGGACTTGCGGCGACAGCGATGTGGATGGGAAAAGGGCATTTTGTTGCAAGAGAGCGCGCTTGGCTTGGGACAGCACGCTGACAGCGTTGTCGAGCTTCCTCTGCTCGAGGTCCTTCTGGAGCTGTGAAACGAAGGACTTGAGGTCCGACATGGCGATTGGAGGGGGTGATGGATGGGTATGAGGGCAATAAGAGATCCGCAAGCAATGCGCACTGGTTCAAAGATGGGACAATAGACCCAGGCACAGCATGAATTGAAATCGTCAGCTTGAATGATGTTCCTGACCGGAGGAGAGTTGAGAGACAAGGCAGAGCTCTGGATGACGATCCCCGGCCGCCGACCCACGAGTGCACGTGATCTCAGCCGATACCCATTAGTTAACTACCCAATACCCATATTACCCATCAAGCTTCGATGCGCTTCTGCTTGCTCCCAAGAGCATTCAGTATATTACACAGTTGCTTATTCGCAAAGAAATAAAAGTCATTAATGATCTGATCTAAGCACTGCTTGTAATCTACTCTATTAATTGAAAACTGAACGGAAAGGAAAAAAAAGTTCATGCTTCCTCCACAAGCTTGGACAGAGCGTCAAACAGGGGCGTTCCCAAGCCTGTTACAGGATCCCAACCGCCGGTAGCGTTCCAGCTGGCATAAGGAACAGCCGGTGCTGCCAGTCCTGTTCGCGATTCTTTCCCGGTGCAGCCGGTCGAGCCACCGTCGACGATGTCGGTGAAACCAGAGCCGTTCAACGAGTAGATCCATGGGTTGAGAAAACCTAGTGTGGGCTGGCCATTGCTGAGACGCACCGAGTTCAAGTCTGCAACAATTGCAGCAAATGTTGGCGCAGAGGCACTGTGTGAAAACTAATTAGACCATGGTTTTAGGGTAATGTGCTGGAAACGACGAACCTGGTTCCATCTACTTTGACGAATTTCCCGTGGTCCTGCACAATGTACGAATGAGCCTGGGCCGCCACATCCGGAAACCCTCGTCCCTGGGGATTATAGAGGCCCTGCCACTTATCTCCCAGGCTCGAAAGATACGAACTGACGGCGTCATCCTGGTACGAAGGACGGCCAAAGCGACGCGAGAAGCCGCCGGATGAAAAGCTGATGGCGCGCTCCGGGTTAATTTGGTAGGTGCCTCCAACAGATGTGACGAACGGGCATGATGCCGGATAAATCGGGTCGAACGTGGTTGTATTGGTGCCATCATTTGTAAGACACGTCGACCCTACCCCTTCATCTCCGCTGCTGAAGATCACCGAGACACCCCGAGCTCCTAGCTGAGCAATGAGATTGCATGTTGTGTTGGTATATGACTCTGGCAAGGTTTGCTCGTTCTCGCCGTAGGAGGTTGACAATACTGAAGGAAGTTCGTCATCGGGTAAATCTAGAAGATAATGAAGTTGCTCTAGATACGGCTCATTAGACGAGTGGCTAGCATCTGGCTGACTCAAATCAGGAACCAGGGGACCGCGGCCTCCAGTACTAAAGAAAATTGTCGAGAGATTGTATGCTAAGGCAATCCCATACTGAATATCCAAGCTCGCCTCTGTGCTGTCATTTTCCGAGGATTGTTCGTTCAACCCTCCGTTTATAGACTGCACCGTGAAGTTGGCATCCGTCATTTTCGGGGCGTATGCTTGCAGAAATGCCTCTAGATCGTCGTACCGAGCGTATTGTTCTAGATAACCGGAGATGCCTAGCTTGTTGCGCGGGTCTGGACTGGCAACGAAGTCACCAAGCTTATACAACTGGCGCAGGCAGTCGGGAGTCACAGAGGTCCCGCAATCAACGGCAGCCTTGTTCGGGGCGTCAACCTCGGCCTTGTTGAAAACTAAGCTCCTGTGAGGCTTTGATCTCCCGAAATGGGTTGTTGGCTGGATGAGCTGAATATAGCGATGGATCCTATGAGGAACGGAGTACTCGAGGGTTCGCACCCTGTAGCTGTTGCTGTCATCGTCGTGGAAAACGTAGAAAGTCGTGTTCAGCATCCGTTCAGCCTGCTTTACAGGCACGATGAACTTGATCCAATCGCTGCTCACTGTCGTCAAGTCCTCTGAGACGCCTTCGGACTTGAGCCAGGTCATAACGGCTTTGGAGCTTTCGGCTGAAGGCTGCAAGAAGGCCTTGACATCGTCACGTTTCATATGTTTGCCGTACATCTCGTCTCCGGGCGTTGCGATCTTCAGCACGAGCTGCTCAAATTCTCGAGCTCGTGGCTGTCGCATAGCTAGCCGGAACTGAACCAGCATGGAGGGCGGCGGCCGCGAGCCCTGCACCCATCCATCCGGGACCCTGTGAAGCTGTTCGACGACATCGTATTGCGCGGAGAGAGTTGCTGCGGTGTGCGAGGAAGCAGTCAGCATAGCCAATGCCCTGGTAAGGAATGAAGACCAATGCATCTTGTGCTACTTAGATAGGGCCCTAGTAGTACGTAGATACAAGGAAGAAACAAAACGGGTTGTACAGTCGAGCATCCCTGTGCCTAAAATAACTTTCGTAAAATTCCGGATCGGCACAGGAGCCGCTCATGGGTGAAGAGACCAAAAGCAAGAGCAAAAACAAGAGCAAAAGCAAGATGAAGACGAGGATGGAAGAAGAAGATCCAAACATTTGTCAGGGCAGGCATGCCCCGAGGCATGCGCTCCTTCCGCTGGGCATCCCTGTCGCGCAGGGAGTGGACGAGTCAGAGATAGAAAAACCCCCCCTCCTTCGTCTGTCTGTTCTGCTTCTGCTTCTGCTTCTGCCTCTCTCTCCACCCTACTCCACCCCCATCCCTCGAGCCTTGCCCATCATTACGACCTGGAACTCCGGTCGTGCCTGGGCCTCACATGAACCGCGTCATATTGTGGTTGCGCCAATCAGCAGTGCTGGCCAAGCGTTCCACGCAGGGGGTCGCTGCAAGGAACGTACGAAAGCATTACGTCGTCGAGTGGATTTGTCGGAACTGAATCCCTTTGCAGTCTATCTTGATTGGCTTTTGGCGCTGGCGAGGGAGTCGGTGACACTCGTTGATGCTTGAAGGATAATTATGAGCGATCGTCCCGAGTTCTTGTACGTCGAGACGCCTAGATGTAGATCTCGCCGAACGGCGCAACTTTTGCTGGATTCTTCAGGCTGACACGTCGATTGCTGAAAAACAGCACCGAATATTGGACCATCACAGCAGCGACCGATTGATCAATTGACTCCCCTCTCCTGTTTGCTCAGTTGAAAAAGGGAAAAGGCGAACGTCGATTCTAACATGTCTTCCCAATCAGGGCGTCGCTCATGTGCCCATTGCAATATGATTGGCTGGGAAAGCTTCGAGTGGGGCATTTGTGGAGCGACGTCATCGACCTCGTCTTCGCGGTTGAATCTTCGTAATGCCCCTCATGCTTCGCCTTGATGCTTCTCGACTCGGCGCTTAGACAGGCTCTTATGCGACACGCTCGTCATGACAGGCGGAACCGACTATTGACACAGCCGCGGCTTTCGACGTATGTGTAGTACTCGACAGTTACACCTTACACGTGTGTGCTGGCCGTACCCACGTTACCCCTCCCGACAGCAGACGGCTTGAAGTGTTGGTTGTGAAAGGCCTTTCCAGTGCAGTTGTTGGATGCAAGTCGTATCTTAATTGTGTATCCGCCTTTTCACATCTATCGGCTGCCTCTTTCGCCGCATCTTCACTGCCGGTGTCTGATTGCGTTGTGCTGTGGATCAGACGTCATCACTACATATCAGGAGATATCATCACACCCAACCAGCGAGACACCCAGCTTGTTCACTCAACTTGACAATCTCACCCGTCCTACTACTCACCTATCAACATGGCCGATATTGCAGCCCTGGAGAGTCGTCTCCCCCCGGGAGAAAAGGAGGAGATTGCCAAGTCTGATATCTCTCTCAAGGAACGGTTTTTCCGATACTTTCAGCATGAAATCACTGGTAATTCTATCTTGTTCTTACAGCTTAACTTGTTAGAGTTACCCTGGGAACCCCGCTAATTACCTGGTACAGCCCTGCAAGGACAAATGGATCGCCTCGCCGATACCTCTCTGGTAGCCGGTGAGCGCTCAGATGCCAGCGATCACTGTCTCGCGGGTATTGCGAGGCTTTCCCATGAAATCAAAGATGCATCCAGCTATCTGCCTACTTACGACCAGCGGATATATGCCGAAGTGTGTTGAACAAGCTCTTCTAGCGAACCATGCTGATCCTCTTATGCCCTCCATAGGCAATCAAAGCACTGCAAGAGAAGCTAGCCGAGACACGAGCGGCCGTCCAGCCCAGAGCCAAGTTCTCATTCAAGACCAAAAAGAACCCCTCTGCCATATCACTGTCAGACGCTGCCGACATTGTTGCTCAGGGCCGGCATCCTATTCCTGGCTACCTCTCGCCCGACGTCTCCTCGCGCGAATCGTCCATGAACCCCACTCCAGTCTATTCCTCAACGCCAGTCAATGAAGTCGAGCAGCTGCAGCTGAGGCCTGAAATTGCCCCGACCTCTTCCCCGGCTATCCTCGATGAAGGCAAGGTCGGTTCGCTTCTGGAGAAGAAGTCAGATATTCGACGGCCCACTTTTTCGAATGCTTCCTCAGTATCTGTAGACCAGCACTATGGACTGCACATTATGCTTCCGTCGTCTGCTTCAAAGTCCTCAGTACCAGCCTCCATCACGTCTCTGCGTCACTGTGTAGTGGACATGTCAATCCCGACTTCGGATGGTAAACCGTTCGCCAGTTTGACAGTCAAGGGGGTCAAAGAGAGCCTTCTTATCTGTGGACTAGTGGAGGGACCTGCTCATATAACAGGCATAGAACATAGCGTCCTCGTTGTCTCTTGCAGACAGTTCCGCATGCACAACTGTGTCGACGTCGACGTTTACCTGAGCTGCAGCAGCAACCCGATTATCGAAGACTGTAGAGGAGTTCGCTTTACTCGGGTTCCCAAACATTATGTGAGCCTTTGTTCCTTTGAATCGCTATATGATGCGTATTCCTAACCTGTTGTTCACTTCTAGGTCCTCGAACATAACCACCACGAAGGAGCCGATAAATGGGACCAGGTTGAAGACTTTAAATGGATCAAATCAGAACCAAGCCCGAACTGGAGCTTTCTTAGCGACAGCGACCGCGTGCCCGAAGCAGTTTGGGGCGAAATGGTCCCCGGTGGCCCTTGCTGGTCATTGGAAGATATCCTGCGAGCTACGAAGGTGCTGAAGGACTGACCAAATTGATAATGACGATTTTTGTATATTAAGAACTTGTGTTGTAATAGTCGAGGGCATGGAGCAGAACAGCCGAGGGAGAAGTTTACTTTCATGATGGTAAAATTTGAATGCAGTCTTAACCTAAAGATTTTTTTTAATTTGATGTTTGAAAAGATCTTCCTTCACACCTCTTCAAGGTTCTTATAGTTGGACGTCTCTTGACGTAGAATAATGGATAACATGTCTAAAAATTGTACTTTTCTGATCACAAATCTACCGTACCTCCATCAACCAATATCGTCACAGCAATACTCACATAGACATTGATTGCAAGACACTTCAGACACATTCTGAAGCTGGATAAAGACAGAGAGAGCAACGAATAATATGATTTATGGGTGAAAAAAAGTAACATGAAAAAAAAAAAAAAATAAAAAATAAGAGAGAGGGAAAAAAAGGCCGCAACGAAAAAAAAGCGCATAAATGACACCTAAAACAGAGAGAGTATATCCTCGTTCGTCTTCTTTCCATTACTTGGACCGGGCGAGGTCGGGTTGCTGCTTGCGCCAACGTTCAAACTGGAGAATCCGTTCATCAAGTCGTCATTAGTGTCACCAAAACCGCCGGTCAAACCTCCCAGGGCGGCTGTATTACTGCTGCTCGCGGCGTTATTGTCTCCGCCGTTTCCAAACACGCCGAGGAGGTCGTCTAGGTTGTTGCTCTGCTGAGGCGCCGGGACTGCCGGGGAACCTGTTCGCACTGGCGTGCCGGCAAGACCTTCGAGACCAGACATACCGCTTGGAGGTTCCTTGTCTGCGGATGCAGGCGCTGCGCCGTCGAAGTCAATATCCAGTAGGTTCTCGGTGTTGGCCTGTGTTTGAGCTGTGGGAGCGCCACCTGTAACTGCAGCCGCCGCGGCTGCGGCAGCCAGTGGGTTTTCCCGTGCATTTTGCATTTGTTCCCTAGTGAATATGTTAGTGGGAAAAAAGAACCGACAAGAAAAAGAAATACAAGGGAAGCGTACTCAATGGCGGCCCTCTGCACAGCGTCTGCGCCGAACCGTCCATGACCGACGAATTGCTCGGGTAGTGTGTGGTATACCGAAGCCAGAGTTGAGAGTTCTTCGAGCAATTGGTCGAGAAGAGCGGGAGGTAGTGATTGGATTGTGGTAGTGATAGGTGGCTTCTGAGATAGAACAACATTCTTGGCCGCATTTTGTTCCGACGTACTGGAGAGCAGTCGCCAATATACGTATGCTCGATCACGAATATCTGGATTATCATTTTCTGCGGTCGCTGCCTGGAGGACCTTCTGTACCAAGCCCTGGGCCTTGTCGGGGCGCTTCAGGAAAAGTTTGACAACGGCAGTCAAAATTTGTAGTTGTGTCTGATGGAGCTGTTAGATCATAGCCTGGACTGAATCATTCCCGGAACTAACCTGAGTGAACTCTTCATTAAATCCTTCCACAAAGCCCGCGAGGATGTCGCCAGCGTTGCTGATCTTCTCGGCATATTCACCAACAATCCAGATAAGTGCGGCTCTAGCGTTAGGTTCATCAAGTTCGTCAATGCACTTGCACAGAGTGGGGATGATGCCCTCGTAGCCAGGGTATTTTCGGAAAATGTCCCTGATAACAACGATAGCCTCTTGGACTACATAGTTGACCTTGGTGTTGATCAAATCAAGCAAAGTATTGACACATTTCTCGCTGGAACTTTCAATTTTGATAGCAGTCTGGCCAATAGCACGGACTGCTCTCCGTACGAAATCCATATCAACTTCAAGGGCATATTCCTTCAGCTCAGCCAACAGTTGGTCGACGTTTTTGTCATTCGCTATCCGCACCATGATTTCGAGCTTTTGGAATTTAACATAAGGTGGATCGTTGTATTTGCAGAAGAAGACTCGAAGTTCCTTGTTGAGAATATCCGGTTGCTTTTGCAGAAGCAGGTCGATGTTCCTTAGGGCCACGTACTGCACCTCTGGGGCGGAAGAAACCAGGGTCACCAACGGAGGAGCCATCTTCTTGAGGTACGATGCTGCCAGTTCGGCATTGACATACCGCATGTGCAAAAAGACAGCCTTCACAGCAGCCAACACAACACTAGCGTTGACGTGCTGGAATTGCGGTACCACTCTCTCACAAATGTGTTCGGCATCCTTCACATCAGTAGTCCTGTATTCAGCCAGAGAGGAAAGTATTGTGACCCGGCCCCATTCCGTGCACTCGTTCAAGGCCATGAGCAGCTTGCGAAGAGTGGTCGAATTGATATCAAGAGCCTTGGTCTCTGGGGCCGACTCCGAAATTTCAGCGAGGGCAGTGACTGAATTGGCAACGACCATTGGATTCGGATCTCCAATCATCTCCTGCAGGGTCTCAAGGAATCCATTTTCAAGGCACATGGATGGGTTCAAGTCAAAGAGTTTTGCCACGCAGATGGCGGCCGTTTTCCGGACATATGGCGACTCGTCTCTTAATGTTTTCCTCAATGGTTCTTCCATGTAGTCCACCATTTTCTCTACCCGAATACATCCCATTGTTCTGATTGCCAAAGCTCGAATAAGAGGATTAGGGTCTTCTGAATCTTGTACAAACGTGTTGACAGCCAAAATACAAAGGTCTGGGTGCGACTTGGCGTAATTCCTGGTATAACGATTAGCGAATAAGCTGTCGACGGAAAACGGAAGAGCACCAACATAAGATATAAGTATACTAGCTTTTTCTGGTCCAGATCGGTGGTCGCAATGTTCTTCAGCACATCTGGAAACAAAGCCGAGACGTCTTTACCCAGCGTCATGGCCATGATGGTCTTTTGAATAGCTTCCTTCCTACAATCTGTTATCAGCGCTGTCCTTGTTGACATAACAAGAGTGAAGATGGAAAACGAAAGTACCGCTCGTATGCATATTGGGACCTATGGAAGACTTTGGGTCAGTTCTGTCGTCTGCAACACCGCCGCAATGTCAAGATAATCCTCACACTAAACCAGCCCTCAATTCGAACGTCTCGCCCTTTCTAGGCACCGCAAAGGCGCCCCTTAATCGGTTGATTGCCATGTCTGCAAAACGAGCGCTTCAGCAGCGACAGGGCCGCGCCTCCGCAATGAGAGAGATGTATCAAAGAGGAGGTGTGTGTAGTCGGGCAGTAAAAGGGCGCGCGGGGTGGCAGCACAATCCCGGAAGTGGCTGCCACAGAAGTGGAGGAGCAGGAGTTGTGGTTGCAAAGAGTGAGGTATGGCCTTCCGCGCCCCAGTGGGAAACAGAAATTCAAATTCGGGGGTGGGAATGGGAGTCTTTCTCTGGGGGAAGAATAATTCGAGGTGGTCGATTACTTGGGGATGTGTCCAGACTTGCGTTGGCCGATCACAGCTTAATTAGTTTGCTTTCACCGCCCGCCACAACTTCCGTCTTTCTCTCCCACGATATCGCCCCTATCGCGCCAGACAACCCCATTAGCTCTGTTGACGATTTATATCCTAAGCAATGGTACATATCCTCGGTATCCGGAATTTATGGATCGCATATCTGACGCAAAATAGGCGAACCTCCCCAATTTACGACGGCTCTTCGTCGAAGCCCGAACCGAAGCTGAAGAGAACGAGTACTCTCGAGCTGCTGTGAGATGCATTCCATTTACCAAATTACCTTTTCAGACCAGAATCTGACAACGAATAGTTTTACAACCTGGTTCTCTTCATCTCCTCCGTCGCCGTCTTTAGTCTGGCTGCTCAACGAATGAGTGGTGGAAAGATTCATAACTGAGTGACATTCCAGCGAGCTACTCAATAATATCTTACAACCCAGACAATGGAATTATACAGCTCAGCTTAGACATTATTATTAATGCTCAATCCGTTTCCTCGCCATCGTCAGACAGGAACGCAAGGCTTTGACGGCCTTTGACAAGTCGTCTGCGCGGTTTCTCCCCGTCGCTCCCATCATCCGCGCCGGGGGTGCCCTCGGTGCCCCATTTCATAGCACCCTCCTTCACTGCTTCCAAGTCGGCCTGCAACTCTCTAGCATCACGGATCTGACGAGCTTTCTCTATGGAATACCGGCCCTTCATGCCGACTTCCTCCAGCATGCTCTTCAGGTGCTTAATCTTGGCCTTGGGAGTATCATAGGGCGCAAGCTCCCGCGCCCAGAACTTGCGAATTCCGCATTTCAGCAGCCACCCCTGGAGACGCTTGATTTCGGCCTGATCTGGATCCGATTCTGAGGCGGCCTTCGGCTTGGCTTTTGCTTTCTTGGGTGCAGGGCCAGAGCTCTTCTTTTGTGGTTTTTGTTGCTTTTTGGGCGCAGGCTCCTCAAGCACGACGGACATTTCGCTTTCGGACTCGTCACCGGCTCCTTTATCGACAGATGCCTCATGATCGTCCTTTTCTGACTCAACCGACGCTGGTGTTTGGTCGGCACTTTCCTCTGCTAATGAGGAGGCAGCTTTGGTACCCTCTTGGTCTTCATCGTCCGATTCTATAGTCTTGGTGGTTTTCCGACGCTTCTTTGCCTTGCTTGGACCTTCGTCATCCTGCTGGGGTGCTTTAGTCTTGGTCGGTTTCTTGCGTTTTTCTACAGAGGAGGTTGTTGGCTTTGGGGCTTCATCGCTTTCTTGCTCGTTATCTTGCGCTTGATCTTGCGCTGCCTATATTATACGAGACTCGTTAGCTAGTTCCGTATCGCCTAGGAACCACAGAGAACATACTGCTTCTTCTTTAATCACGGTTTCACTCCTCGGTTTCCATTCCTGGTGTGCTTTGAAGAACCCTTCTTCCAAGCCTAGTGTAGTCTCCGTGGCAAGTCGTACACGCTTTACGGTTAATTCTTCCAATTTCCCGGACCGGAATATACTGGCCACGGTATCCCGCAGGCCCTTCTCCAAGCGCTCGTCTGAGCATTTATTGTCTGTCTCTCCTGTCTCTTCATCGGAACTGTCGTAGAAGGCGTAGCGAGGAGGCATATTGCCTCGCGACTAGTTGCATAGATAAAAGTCAAAACAGAGAAATCGCGTGTCAATAAGCAGTGAAATGTAATTAATGAGCTGAACAAGCACAGAGACAGTGGATCGCAACAGAAAGACGCGTGGAAACAATCCTCAACGAAGCCGTCGCGTCCCTAAAGTGGTCGATCGCCTGCTTGCTTCCTTCCGCCTTTTTTTGCGGAGAAGCTGCGATTGGCCCGCATGACCTCATCTCGGCGCAGCCAATCAGACGATGTCTGAATGGGGACAAACTCGCTTTCTCTATTATTAAGCACTTCTTCACTTCTTCACTCCACGCCGGTTTGCTTTTATTCTTTGTTCCGTGACATATTTTGTATTTGTATTCTTGAGCATTTGTTCTTTGATTGCTTATTTTGTCGCCTTGAGCGGTTCCGGTCATTTGCACACCTGGGAGAAAGAAAGAAGAAAAACCCACCTTCAAGAGGAACGCATCACAAACCGAGATAGAACGAGATGAGCGATACTGCTGGGCCCAGTAGCTCTGCTACGGCTAACAAGAACGAGAAGCTTCCACCTGGTGTTGTGCTAGACAAAGATGGCAAACCGTAAGCTACAATACTGACAGCTTGTTCTACAACGTCCTGACCGGACAATCTTGTCTTTTTATAGATGCCGCCTTTGCACTTCCGCTGCATCCTGGCGCACAATGGCCAAAAAAGCCTCAGCAGCTTCTAGCAGCGTAGCAGCTGGCGCCGTCCTTGCGTCTGCAACACCTACTACTACCTCTAGCACATCGGACGAGTGCCCTCCCGACGTCGAACAACTGGGCCGCTCAACATGGACGCTTCTCCACTCCCTCACAGCTTCTTACCCAACCACCGCCTCTAGAGAACAACAAACCGAAATGCGCTCTTTCCTCGGCCTCTTCTCCAAGCTTTACCCCTGTTGGGTCTGTGCCGACGACTTCCGGACATGGATGGCTGATCCAAGTGGGAAGAATGAGCCAAGACTGTCGAGCCGCGCGGAGTTTGGGCAGTGGATGTGCGAGGCGCATAATGCGGTGAATCGGAAGTTGGGTAAGAAAGAGTTTGATTGTAATTTTTGGGAGGAGAGGTGGCGGACGGGTTGGAAGGACGGTCGTTGTGATTGAGAAAAACAGCTGGTTGGTTGAAAACATGCTGTAATGATATCTCTACTCTTTTTGTTCATGTAAACTACTAGATTTTTGCATATACGTGTAGTGACACCAGGTTGGATGCTGGCATGCGTGTATGCGTCATTGTATAATATATTCACCATGAGGTGCAACATTGAAGTGGTCGCCAATAGCATTTGAAGTAAGCATTTAAGACTAATACGACCTAAAGACCCTGCCAGTCTGCGCAAGAAGTAAGGGAAAGGCAAAATCTAGGTACGATCGTGCATTTTATAGCTCTAGTTTCATGTTAGAGTTGCATCAGGAGATTCAGTCCTTCTGCTGCGTCGGCTGAAAATATCTGTATTGAGGATCTAGCTCCTGCCACTTGCATCATAAGGAGTAAAAATAAATGGGGAAAAAAGAAATGAACAATCGTATAAGAAGTAGACACTATGAAAGGACAATACCCACACCGGGGTGGGCTTCATTACATATTCTCATCATCTCTCTGCTTTTACAATCCAGACACAAATAACCGCAGACCGCTAGCAGGTGCTCCAATTTCTGTAACGTCCGAGATCCTGCACACAGATCCCTTGTATTGCTCGTGATATTTGGCTCCAGTGAAGGGATCCGAGACACTAGGAGACCCGGTGAAGATTGGTGTGTAAGATGCGGCGCAAAGCTCAAAGTCGGCGAATTGGTCGTAGTCAATCTCAACTTTGTCGTGTGGGTTGCGCTCACACTGGGTTTTGATCTTCTTGGCCTACAAATAATTAGTATGTATCAACAGCAAAGAGAATTTATGGCTTACCTGTTCCAGCAATTTAGCGGAACCGCCGTTGGCGATCATTCTATTGGCGAAACTCAAAGCAGACGAATAGTTCTTGTTCTGGAAAGCCAGCTTCATTGCGGCCATCAGAGCTAATTGTCGGTGAGCAACCTCAAGCTTGGGAATCGTAAAGTAGGCGGAAAGTTCGAGGCTTCGCTTCAGACCTTCCGGCGTATCTGTAGACAGAGAACGGCGCTCAAGCTCAATCGACATTGCAAGGATATATTCCCTCGCAGTAGCGATAATCTTCTTTGCCTGCTCTACCTCGCTTTCGGAAGAGACAACATTAACAAGCAATGTGTGCAGAATACGCTTGAAGATCTGGACTCCTTCCTCAAGCTTGTTGGATCTCATGGCAGCATAACCTTCTTGCAAATCTCCATTTGCGACTGCCTCGAGATCGCGAGGGATGATAGGCAGAACCTTGCGCGCATCAGTGTCTTCCACCGTTCTCCGGACGTAATTGACCAAAGGAGGCAGCCCAACCGATGCGGGCAAATATGTCTTTGATGCCGTATAGATTTCCAAAAATCTTGGCTTGAGAGGAGCGAATTGTACGGCGCCGACTTGACGGTTGAGGAGTTGCATTGCCGAGTCGAAGGAGCCTGCAGCCACATGATCCGCTGCCAAGGGCGAGTTTCGCGCCCAGAGGTCGGCCTCTGAGATGGAAGCGCCAGCATCGGCACTTTCAACGTTCACAAAGTCATGTTCCTCTTCGACGTTAATCTCATCGCCCATGTCCCAGCCGCCAACATCCTCCTCTTCCTCTTCGAGGATGTCTTCACCCGCACCAGCAGCTTCTTCATCCTCTTCTTCGACTTCATATCCGGCCTCTTCCTCAGCACCACCAACCTCTCCCAAAAGAGCCTTTTCAAAGGCCGAGTGGCCAGCAGCCTTCGTTGGCCAGTTGGCCCTGAAAGTGGGAACAAGAGGTCTGGGAGTTTGCAAGGGTTCGCCAACGGTGGGCAATTTTAGCTCATCTTCGGTGAGACCGCAGGACTCCAAGATAGCCTCCGCTTCTTCGGTCAATCCGTGGGTTTTGGCTGTGAGATAGGCGAGAGGGTCTATTTCCGTTAGCAAAAGTACAATAAGAAGCACATGCGACAAACTCACAAAGATCGACTTCCTTGAACATTTCAATTCTGTCCTCGATGTCGCCTCTATAGATGGCGTTTTGGAACCGGGATGTAAAGTCGGACCTGTGAGACGCAATCTTGGCCATTCTAGAAAGCTTTTCTTCGTCACCCGTCGACAAATACAAGAAAGAGAGCTTGTCAAACAATCTCTGTTTCTGATATGTCATCTCAACAGTTTGATGGTTACCGTGTGCCAGGGCTTCGGTGGCCAACCGGCTCCAGAGCTTAGGTCGATCAATTTCCTTGGCCGTCTCAATGGCAACATCCAAGTTACCGCATTCGATTGCCAATTCAAAGCGAGTCTGAGGATCTTGGACGAATTGCAAAGCGATCTCCGGGTAGCCCTTCTTCTGGAGATAAGCAATGATACTTTGACCAACCAAGCTGGACGTCTTGATGAGATGAAGCATTTCGTCGTAGTTCCTCTTCACCAGTGCACTCTTGAAGCGGAATTCGGTTGGATCGATGTCAATGATCTGCGGTTTGGCACTTCGATCAAGACAGTAAACCTGTCGTCCCTTGACCTTCACCAAGTAGACGGTTTGATCAAGAGTACGGATAATGCCATTGTCACTTCTTAAATATTAGCAAAAGTGATAGTCTCAACTATTTCATGATTTTTTACTCACCCGTTCAGTAGAGCAAACTTGATATGGTTCAAGCTAGAATAGTAGAGAATACCGGAATCGTCCCAAGTGGCGCTCTTGATGCGGATCGTCTCATGGATGGAGCTGAGTTGCTGCAAGTTCTTGGTAACAATAGTAACGTTATGTTTGCTCAACAATGCCGCGTGTAGACCATCATTTGACCAGACCACATACTTGACACCACTGACAGCGAGTTCGGCCAACTGCTTCTTTTGCTGAATATCGAAAAGAACCACAGACGTAGGAGTGATAAACAGCAAAGCGCCAGAGCCTCCAAAGTAAATGTCTGTGGTACCAGCTGGCGTTTTGATGGATTTGGTGGTGGAGTTGCCCAGATCTTTGATATCCACGGTTTGGTTGGCTTGGCTGAAGACCGCAAATCGATTTCTGGCAACGAACACTGCCGAATTTCCTTGGCCGCGCTTGGAGTTTGTCGGCTCAACGGCTCCGGTACCGTCTCGGGGCAAGTGAATCAATTCGTAGGTGCCGTTGTCAGCAGGAGTCGTAACGAGAATGGCGCGCTCGGCCGGATTGTAGGACATCGTTCTGACAGGGACCCAAGGGGCGCCGAGCTTGCGAAGCGAAACCAACGGTTGGGATTCTGTGTTTTTGGCGAAATCGTACGATTTCACGTGTTTCTCTTTCGTGATGTAGAAAAGCTGGTTCTGGTGGATAGTGGATGCTGGTCGTTCCCTTTCCAGTTTGAAAACCATGACACCGGTATCGTGACCTGCTGCAAAAAGGTTGATTTTCGGGTGGGCGGCAATAATCCAGAACCTGTCCAAATCCCGCTTGAATGACTGCACCGAAGTACGCTTGTTGAGGTCCCAGACACGGATGGTTTTATCCTCACCAACAGACAAAATAAGATCCTGGTGGGGGTGGAAGATGGATGCGGAGGCATTTTGGAAATGGCCGCGACACGTATCGACTTCCCATGCTTTGGTATCTGTTGACATAGTGAGCAAAGATCTAGTCGAGTTCATATATTGGACTGACCACTCATTCTCCACAGTTTCACGAGTCGGTCATCACCAGCAGAAACGATCCTGTGATTATGAAATCAGTGATTGGCCTTCCGTATGATCGAATATGAGTGGCCGTACAATGGGAGAGTTGGATGGAAAGCGCAGAAGTTGACACCTCTGTCGTGGCCTTCGAGGATGAACTTAACAACAGCGTCGGTGTTTCCAAACATGTCTGCTTGGTTATTCGCGCGAGCCATCTGCTCTTCGAAAGTCATCGAAGTCGGAGCCGAGTGTTTCTTGCGAAGTCCGGAAATATCCCACACACGCACCGACTGGTCGAGAGAGGCGGATACGATCAAATCCTCCTTGGGGTGGAACTGCGCACACCAAACGTCTAAAGATCCATTCATTAGTTGATTACTAGCGGAAAATAAAACAAGGCACTAACAATGGTTATGTCCAGTCAATGTGGCGATCAAGCTGCGATTCTGCCAGTTCCAAATTCTAATGGTCTGGTCGTCGGAACACGACAGGATCCTATGAAAGCATTAGCCAGAGCTACTTATCTGCGCTCCGAGATTCAACGTACCAGGGAAGCTCGTGGTGGAAGGCGACAGTCCGGACATCTAATACCAATCAGCAACTCCAGTACCGTGTGTTATGATCAACCAATCCATACAATCGAGGTGCCCTAGTGAACATTAGCCAATTGCTCAATCTTACTCCTGTTTGATCAAACGCTACCTGACAAAACGGCGATACTCTTCCGGCTCTGCAGCGACCAAAGTCGAATCTTATAGTCGTCACCACCACTCACGAATATGTTTTGCGTAGGATGGAAGGCCACCGATCGCACCGGGCCATCGTGTTCTTCGAATCGGTCGATCAGCGTGCCCATGCGGTAATCCCACAGCTGAATTGTGCTGGAGTGGAGCGAGACAAGCAGCCATGGTCGTGTCGGGTGGAAAGCAAGGCCCTTTGCTCGCGAGGACTTGCTTTCGAACTAAGAACCCAAGCCAGCGTCAGAGACAGCGTTCATACACGACGGAGAGAAGGGGAGAGGGGCGGCCGGCGTACTTTTGTGAGCATCGTGGGAGAAGACATGTTGGGAGGGCCGGAGCCGCAAAGCAGCTTGCTCTGCAGGCCAGTCGAGAGGAATTCGGATCAAAAACCCCGCATAAACACCAGGCAGGGCAGAGTCGGGGGGAGTTGGAGAGACGGAGGAGAGGTAACAGCAAGCGTATACGGCCAGACATGCCAGCTTTCAACTTGTGGTTACCGCCTAAGCGAGTGGGCCCGCCGGCCGCCAATGGGAACGCCGCTCCCAGCCGCATCGGCAGGGGTCTTCGCGACGCAAGAGCAGCTTCAACATCTCATCCTGCTGGCCATCAGCTGGTCAATGCCTGTGCCCGGCTTCGACCGTCCGCATGACTGCCCTGGAATTGACCGGCGCTGCACGCTCTACGAAACCCCGGCTGCCGATGTCTTGCGCTGCTCATGGCGTGCACGATGCCTGTGCCCCGCATTTTCCCTTGCCTCCGCCTACACTCTCCACGTCCGTCGCCAGATAAGACTACTTTTCCAGCTGCACCCAGGCTGATACTACTCGCCATCCGCTGAGCATGGGAAAGCGATCTCTTGTGAAAGACGTCTTTGCTCGTTCCCGTGGCCAGCCAGTTGCTACTGATGATCCAGACCGGCCCAGGCCCGGTCCTCCGCCCCGACGACGAAGCACCTCCATTCCAGTACAACGCGACGAGGTCGATGGCAGAAACAAACCGTCGCGTAGTCGGCGAAATGGTAGCGTGGGCTTTGAGGATGTGTCTCCGAGCAGCTCTATGGTACAAGACCCGGGCTACGATGCCGATGTTGAAGTTGTTCGACCTTATGCCATCGAAGAGCCAGATGACGACGCCGATCAAACCTCTGCCTCAGCTTCTACCCGGCCTGCGACACCAAAACGGCTGGATTCCACCGAGTACTGGCAAAAAGAATTGGTGAACTGTCTACGCGGCCTTGCGTGCGATTCCGATAGCAACGAAGCACCTCAACCCTTGAAGCATAAGCGAGGCCGAAAAAGGAAGACGGACACGTCAAGGGAGCCGTCCCAGAGCTTTCGCATAATACCTGGTTCGGGAGACGAAGATGTCGACTTGACAGCGGATGAGCCCGTCTCTTGGCCAAAAAGACCCCGGAGGAAAAGTACAAAAGCCGGAGACGACATCAAGACGGCATGCAACCCGGTCCTTGTCGATAGCAATTCGAATTCGACACCCAGCTCTGCGGTTTTAGCATGTCATACAGAAGAACAGACAGTCCAAGATTCAACCACAAACACATCACCAGCCGATCAAATGGATCTAGACTGAGGAAGTAGGCCAAGAGGCAATCAAAGAAACAACGCACATTCCCAACAATCCAGATACCGCTGAAGCTGCCATATATCCAACCCCACCACTGCGACAATTTGCTCGACAAACACCCAACACTAAAAGCGTAGATTGGAATTCCCGATGTGGGATAATACTAACATCTATACTAACAACTATGGGAAAATTGCCACCTACAGTCGCAGACCACAATAACTCACACCCACAAACAGCGCGAAAGCATTGAGATGCAACACAAATCCTGGAACGACCCAAGAAAATGTGCGATTATTTGGGACAGACTGTAAAGGCCTCGATTATCTAAGAAAGACGGAATGCTCCCCCCCCAAAGAGTGCTGAGGCTGTGACGTCACCCGCTGCTCATAAAGCGACATATCGATCAATCGATGTCCATTGTAATTAATTTCCTTTAACCTCTACTATAATTGATATCCATGTCGGTATGAAACTACATAGTCCTGCGCGATAGTTATGATACTCATTTATTTTAGGAATCCGCTTCGTCTATCCCGCATCCTCACATATAGCGCCATGCCGGCCAGAACGTCCACACGCCAAGCGGCCGCCAAAGCAAATAAGGCATTCGCCCAAGGCGCAGCTGGCTCTAAACGCAAAGGATCTGCTCAAAAAGGCTCGCTTCCTAAAAAGGGGAAGAAAGACGAGAAAATAAAAGAAGGTGCCCCGTACGAAAAGCCTTCCGTGACTGAAGAAGCTCAGGAAATCCGGCCTTCCGAAGCATGGTCTGACTCGCAAGCTACGGTGAATAAACAACCAACAGAAGCGCCCCCTCAAGCACCTCCCCAAGAGCACCCTCAAGCACCTCAAAAGGCGGAAGAGCCTGTTACAGGTGGAGCCGTGAAAGAAGAGGAGGAATCTAAGCAGCCTGTTCCCGGTAAGATATTTGCTCCTGACAGCAAGGCACGCGCGGTTAAGATATCTCTTAGACCAGGAGAGCAAGAAGTCACCCGTAAGAGAAGAAGACCAGGAAGAGAAACAAAAGGCCAAGACAATTGGGACGCCTATCAGAGAATCTGCGTGGAGAGGAAATATGGTTCCTTCCACCATTCTTGAAAAGGGGATCATATATTTTTTCTTCCGTCCTCGTGTCAATGTGGAGGACCCTCATAGTATGAACGAAGTTGCACGCAGTTTCTTTGTTTTGCGTCCAACACCCAAGAGTGCGCAAATACAAACCGGCCCTCTCGGGGGGGTGGACAATTGCCGCCTGATGATGCTTCCGAAGAAGAAATTCCCATCGTCAGGTAGAGAAAGGGACATGGGATTCGTCGAAAAGGCCAACGTGTCACTGAAAACACTCCAGGAGACATTCATCGCAAAATCTTCCTACGAAACCACGACCCGCGGAGAGCGAACGACCCCTGAGGCGCGCCCATACGCCGAGGGCGTGTATGCAATCATCAAAGAAGGCCGGAGTTCACACCTCGCCTATATGCTGACCGTGCCAGATAAGCTTGGCGATATACAGACGGACTTTGGACTATATGGACGTGGCAGCTTTGTCGTTCAATCAAAGAATCCCAAGTATCCGGGCCCCGAGAGTGCCCGTTTGCCAAAAGGACCCGAGTTTCCAGCAGAGTATGAGAATATGACTATCTTTTCCTCATCTGCAAATCGTTAACGTAATTTCTTTCATGACAGAGTGATGGCCAAATTCCGTGATCTTCGTTGGGTTCCTACAGAGCCCGAGCTTTTAGATTATCCCAACTCCCAGTTTCTTATGATCGGAGAAGCCCAAGACAACCTTGGCAAAGCTGGAGAAGCTCTACCAGGAGCAGAAAAGGAGACGAAAGAACGCCCGGCTGATGAACTGGGTAAATTGGAGGGAGAGAATGAAGAGCGCGTTGATGCTCTTGCTGGTAAGTGTCGGAAAAAGCGTCTATAATTTCGTGTATATATACTGAGAATTCTCGTATAGGTGATCATACTATTTTTGATAACCTAGGTCTAGATGCAAAAAAATATGGTGAACTACCAAAAGTTTGGGACTAGATCCGATTAATATGTTCTATATCAGTATCAAGGGTCACTGGTATTGTCAGAACTATTTCTTAGGGTTTAGGTTCTTGTTTGTGATTGTCTGACCAGCACCTGATATTCTTATAGTACAATGCAATTATTTTAATATTGACTTGTTTTCATGAGCCGCAGCAGCTTGTCACTCTGACGCTGCATATGTAGACAAAACGAACAAAACGTGGCAAGTCTTGAGTTTGTCCGTTACAGGGTAATATGGCGTTCAAAAGTGGATTCAGTCGTGAGTGACAGTAAAGAAATATTGTCCAGTTACACTATAATGGTGTTCTGTTGCATGAATGAAGACCTAGGAAATGTACGTAAACCAAATATTGTATCCCCGCAAAAAGCACCAACTGGTCGTGGAGAAATCGTTCACCAACAAAAACCCGCAAATGAAGTGGCACATCCCGCATTTTTTAAGTCGACACGACCTGTGACTGCGCCACGTTGAAAAAGTGGCGAAATAAAATACTGCCTTCTAGGCAACGAGGCTCATTAGTACATGACTAATCTAAGAGTCTGCCTGACCAGGTACAAAAATCCGAGTTGCGGTGTAGATCAGATTTCCAGACTCCATTTTCATTGTCGCTGTCACTGTGCAGGAATCAAAAGGGATCCAGCTGCATTAGGAAGAGGAAACCATGTCGTCTCTTCCGCTTCCTCGAGAAGCCGCAAAGTTCCTGAAGCCAGGATATCTGCAAATACTGGGCTTTACGCAGACTATTGTGGACTTCGACCCTCTTACACTGGTGAATATCGGTATCTTCCTGGCGGGATTGTTTACTTTCTTGCGGTACATCTTCACTCGTGTTATCATATTATGGACGACAGTGCGAATCAACGACGACGATCAGCTCTATATGTGCTTGATGAGATGGATGGCCGATAACCAGTTTATGAGTCGCCAGTTCCGCAGCGTCAAAGCAATCAGCTCGTCGAGGAGTTCGTGGGAGGACGAGGAAGAGGCGCTCAAATCCATGATCGGTATTGACGGAGACAAGGAGCTATCTGAGCCAGATCCAAATAATTTGATCAGCTATCGATCCATTGTTGGTCGTACCCCCATCAGCCTCCAGCCGTTCCAAGGTACTCATGTTTTTCGTCGCCATGGAAGCTGGCTGCTCTTCCAGCACAAGATAAACGCCGGCAACGAACTTGTGCAGCTACCAAAGGAGAAGGGCTATATTCAACTCAAATGCTTGGGTTCCTCATTTGCGCCAGTTCAGCGGCTGCTCGAAGAAGCCCAACTCTACAATCTTGAGAAAACAAAGACCACTACAACTATCCATAGGGCTATTGCCAATGTACGCGACCTGGTGCGTTGGACTTCGTTCAGCAGCAGGCCATCTCGCGCTATCTCGACTGTTATTTTTGACAAAAATGCAAAGCACGAACTGCTTAGTGATATCAATGAATACCTCCATCCTCACACTAGGCGATGGTACTCCAATCACGGCATTCCCTATCGTCGGGGCTATTTGTTCTCTGGTGCTCCTGGCACTGGCAAGACAAGTTTGACATCGGCATTGGCTGGTATTTTTGGACTGGATATTTATGTGCTCAGCCTTCTCGATCCAAACATGAACGAATCACAGCTGATGAGGCTCATGTCAGAGGTGCCTTCGCGATGCATCGTTCTTTTGGAAGATGTCGATGCTGCAGGACTCAATCGCCCGGAGAGTGAACCGCGGCCACGGCAAACCCGAAAGAATAAGGGAAACCAGTTACCAGAAGCAGATATTTTGAACGCAATCCAAGGTTCCACTGGTGGCAATTCCAACAACAGTGGTGCGTCCTCAGCCACAGCGGTGTCGCTGTCAGGCTTGCTCAATGCAATTGATGGTGTGTCATCACAAGAAGGACGAATTCTCATCATGACTACAAACTCTCCAGAATCGTTAGACAAGGCTCTAGTCAGACCGGGACGAGTCGACATGCATATCCGCTTTGAGCTGCCTTCTCACGAAGAGATGCGAGAACTTTTCTTGTCCATGTACAAAGAGGATCCCCCGGCCTTAAGGAACACCATTGTAAGCGTCGAGAAGGGTAAAGTTCACGAGCAATACCCAGATCTAGAAGCTCTAGCCGAGAAATTCGCCGTCTCTATTCCAGAGAAAAAGCTCAGTCTTGCTGCTCTACAAGGGTTTCTTCTCCAGTTTAAGAAAAGCCCCAGGGTGGCGTGTGATAAGGCTGGCGAATGGGCCGAAACAACACTACAACGGATGGCTGAAGAGGATGAACAGCGAGAGACGATGAAAGCCAACTCTTAAATAATGATATTTCTGATGAGCGGCTACGTTTGGATGTAATTAATTGTTTCCATGCTAAAGATAGAAGTTGTCTACGTTTTGGAGCTCAACTGAAATATCGATTGAGTTGCTAATGATAGTTTTTAAATTGCATTATTTTTGTTAAAAATTCCATCGTCGAAAATACTTCTGTAAACAGAACCATAACTTTTAAATATCTACCAATTTATTGTCAAACACGTCGAACAGGCATATCAGGTCAATGGCTTAGGGTCAAGAAGCTCTGGGAATAACCTCAACTAGAGGCTTGGAACACTGGGTTGAGAAGCTTGTAATGTTAAGTACAGGATTTGTGTTTGGTTCGTTTAGAAAGGTCGTGTTGTCTGTTTGCAAGGAGGTGCCGACAGGTTGTCCGAGGCAGATAAGTCGACATTTCAATGTTATGTATCGCCTCAGTGCTTGGGATTTTCTTTTCAGCAACGAGCTCCGGGACACTGGCGCAACCCACATTGGTCTGCTTGCACTCGCCTAGATTCACGGGAATATTAGTCGTTTTGGAAGTGCTCCCTAGAAAGCGACTGCCTGGGAGCCACGGTGCCGGTGCCTTCAGCATGGGAATTCACTTAATTGCCTACGGTAGTTGTAATGACAGTCTCATGTGTGCCGCCATTATGGAAAGTGAGATCCAAACGCCTATCCAGAGGCAATACGGGGCTCAATATTTCCAACCCGCGTACGATATAATTGCCAAACCCGACGCCCTTTCCGAGATTTATGTCGCTGAAAACGAAATGGAGGCCACGGAAATCTGTTGGGATGCCGTGGACCACATGGGCTGTCTTCTTAATGTCAGCTTCGTGGAAATGAATGCTGCCAACAATGCAACAAGTCTGCATAGTTGATTGCCTGTGATATGTTGGAGACATTGTGACCGAGCACACTCTACACGGACATGTTTGTCAAGGTCACTCTCATTCTTGGTGCCAGCACGGAAGATGCTATGTTACATGCCGTCTAATGAGATTATTACGGATGAAGAATTCGTGGACCTTGTTGCCAGTATGCTTCTGTAATTATCCTCCCAGTTGAAACGAGTTAAACTACTAAACACTGAGTGTGTAGATACGGCGTACCATCGGGTATCGCGGTGCTCGTACGGCGATTGGCCGCGGCGTATAAAAACACTTTAGCTTCATCTGGCAAGTTGGGTCCGATTTTTTGAGAGAAATAGTCAGAACTTGACATCTTTTGCATAGTCACCAAAGCTAAAATCTACCAACGCGATGCAGCAAATATTGCCAACAGACGTCGAGCTTGTTAAACGCATGATCTGTCCCAAATTCCCACATACTGTTATCGATTTGATGCGCCATTGTACAGCGAGACCAGTTCATACATGGTAATGAACTTCCCCTTGTTTTTTTACAATACTAACGGAGATGGATCCACCGATAACCCACTGTCTGATGAGTTCTTAATTGATATAAGTAGTCTGTATTCTTTGTTATGGTACACAGGTTCTTCTCCCTTTCTTTTAAAAAGTCGTGAATGCCTCATAGCAGAGTAGCACTCATACAAGCCAAGGTTTCGAGGCCTGGCTGGAACAACCATCACCTCAAGTTTATATTTTGTATATTATGGTCAACTTTTACCTATAAGCTAGTCCTTCTCCGGTACGACTATTCAACATCTATGTGCAATCCCTAGCTTCAACCAAGTGATGAGGTTTCTTGGGGAAAAAAAAAAATAAATGAAAAAAGAAAAAAAAAGAAAAAAAAAGAAAAAAAAGGTATACTGAATTGTTATGAACGGGAAGGGATATTGTTTTCATCGAGATTTCACTCAAATGTCAATTAAATATTAAGTACATAGTATTGTTTTTTAGAGACTAAACCAAACAAAATGCCCCATGATGAAGGAGAGTAGTGGTCCACTCTTTGCAGAGTAATATTAGCAGGCATTAATATAAACTAAAAGGAATGAATACCAGGTCAATGACCATGAAAAGCAGATTAATCGAACTTCCGAACACCAAGCTATAAACCTCACAATCTATTCGCCAAAAACAAATCTCAGTAAAGAGATAGTTTATAGAAGGGCGAAAGCGCCGAAAGCGGCAACCATAAGGCCGGCAACGGGCTGCTGGTTAACGGTCGAGGCGGCACCAGTAAAGATTGGGGCAGACGGTGAAGGCTGACCCGGGCTGGAAGTAGTGGGAGGATTGCCAGGAGGTTTGCCAGGAACAGGGTTGCTAGGCGCTGGGTTTCCAGGAGCTGGTTGGCTAGGCGCTGGCTTGCCAGGAGCGGGTTGGCTAGGAGCAGGGTTGCTAGGGGCA